>JAOVVB010250063.1:0-20497 GCA_028570985.1 Heterobranchus longifilis | reverse complement strand
AGAGGAATCACAGCTTAATATTAACACCAAAGTCGATATAAAAGAGCATGACGGGACGATACCTATGACACATGCCATGAATGATTGGGCTGTTATAAGAGACTATTTGCAGCGTGGAACCTATTACTGAATGTGGGGGGGGGAGAGACGTGTATCATATCGTGTACTGGAAATCATGCAAGGTGACAATCGGTCGATCTGACTATGAGGAAGATCGCCCAACACTACTGGATCCACCCTTCCCATAATGCAACTCAATAGTGTCTTTTGTTCCTAGCCTGGTCTTTCAAATGATATGTCCCCAGTTTATAACAAAACAGCCGCACAAGAACTTTGCCTAAACTAAATTATAAACAAACCTAGAAAATGCCAGCTTTTAGTATTTGACAGTTTTTAATATTCGGTGCAACGGGCACTTTTGAGTCATTACAAAAAAAGTATTGATGTTCGATCCCCTGCTCTAGTGTAACCATGCCTCTCTTTGTGTAACTGTGTGTTTCGTGGCGTATGCTGGCCTGTGTGTGAAGACGTATGAGTGTATTATATCTTTGTATCTACTGTTTCATACAGAACATCACAGAGACATTTGAAAGCTTTCTCCTTACGTTTGCAGAACGGCTGTCTGCCCGACCAGGTCCCGTTGGGGAAGCAGATCCTCTCTGCGGACCCGTACAGTGTGTGTCCCACTGCGCAGGTAAAGCGCACCTTGCTGCGCACTTTGAAGTTCCCTGCATCCCTGCTGGCATGGGCAGGTGTGCCCGGATCCCCACAGGCGCCTGCCGTGTCGCCTGCGATGGGAAATAACCAGACAAGGAGCAATGAAAACAAGAAACTGAAGATGCCACTTTAACTATGTGTGCCCTTTTAAGTTGGTACGACAGTGAAGTTCAACACAGAAACAAAACAGAGAAGACTCAAAACTGTACATCTTTTGAGTCCTCCAGGAAGCAGCTATAAAACACACAATGCACCAATGAGCAGTTGTCACCGTGCCAACAACCTGGAGGACCACTACCTTTCACTGCTTTGACACCAGGAGCTTTCTGTCCATAAAAACAGCGGGGCCAGCATTAAAAGGCAACCAGCTGTGGTTATGAGAAATGATGAATACAGTTTGACCTCTGAAGCCAAATGCACTTTCATTATCCTGAATTATCTCTCCTGTCTTTTGCTCCGTGGAGGAACATACAGTACTTTCAGTGTCTTGCACCACCTGTCGTGCACATCTATAAATTAACTCGTATAAAAAAGGATGCTGTGTCTCTTGTAAATTCTCTTCTCATGTCCCCATTAGGGCTGTCACTGGTGGGTGAACAAAATGGGACATGCTCTCTATCTGAGCCATAGGAAATGAGAGAGAGAGAGAGAGAGAGAGAGAGAGAGATGAAGTCAGGATGCTGCCATAACTACTGAACATTTTATGTAGTGATGGAGTGGTGTGTGAGTCAGGATGAAGTCTAGGGGGTAGGGTGGTTTTTGGTTTTGTATAACTGGCGACATCCTCAGAGCAAAGGGAAAAAAAAAGAAAAGAAAAAAGCACATAACGCACATAACACCAACCACCACTGCTGCTTCCGTTCTCTCACAAGAATGAAACCAGGGGAGGAAAGAAAAGAGAGAGATGTTTGGCATCAGACGACAGAGCGTATCACAGAAAGAGAGATATAGATGGACAGTCAAAGCAGAAACATGGATATATTCAGACACAGAGAGAAAGACAGACAGATCTGCGCAGTTCAGTAGGCTTCTCTTTGTGAAGGATCTGTGCTTTATTGGCTGTGAGATCCTGTTCCTTGAGCTGTGCACACACCCTGTGCGTCATTCCCTGTGTGCTGGCTGCTGCTCTCTGTCTACAGAGCAGCAAACAGCTGCAGTAATACTGGACTTGTTGACAAAGCCTTACTGCACAAACACCAAGCTCATATCTTCTACACGCATCCTGACTGGATTTGTCAGGTCAGGGGCTCACAGCTGGAGATGATTAGTTTGTGTGTGGCTGTGGTTAGCAATGAGTGTGTGCGCGTGCGTGTGTGCGTAAATAAGTCTACCCACCTTTGTACTGCATGTGTGTCTGTGTGTGTAAGAGAGGGCACTTAATGAATGTGAGTGTTTATGTGTCACCCTGTCTGTCTGTGCATGCATTTGCATACACTTGTCTTTGCAAGTGCATGCTAAGGGTGCATACTTATTTGTTGCCCGTGTGCCCTTGTGTGTGCATATATGTGTGGGTATGTCTCACAGCAGCTGTCGGTACTTCATTAGTCTCCTCCGGTTAGGTGAGGCAGCCCGGGCTCGGCATGCACTGTGACAGCTATAATCTCTCTAATTGGGATGGTGGTGGATTTGGTTTGAATCTGAGTTAATGTCCGTTCACCAGGCTCCCTTTGTGAGGAAATAATAAGGCCTTCAACTCAGCCATGCAACAGACGAGGACAAAAGGGGAATGGCTTCGCAAGCAGTTTTAACCCCCTCGTCTTACTAATTAACAAAGGAGGACCGATGAGAGGAAGGATAGCTGCATGGATGAAAACTGTTGCTGATGCTGGGCTGGGCTTCTGAGGAATTCATCGCTCCAAATTATGTTGTTGCTATTGCTCTGAGAATACAAATGTGCCATTTAAATAAATTCTAGTCCAGCAGATAAAGCTGCCTATAGTCGACAGCAACCTGTTTGCATATAGACTTTAAAATCATTGCAGAAGCATCGACATTTAAACATATATTAACAGTCATTAACAACTCATTTATTGTGCTAACACTGC
Source organism: Heterobranchus longifilis (assembly GCA_028570985.1). Classification (NCBI taxonomy): domain Eukaryota; kingdom Metazoa; phylum Chordata; class Actinopteri; order Siluriformes; family Clariidae; genus Heterobranchus; species Heterobranchus longifilis. The sequence continues at coordinate 17,735 of JAOVVB010250063.1, read as the reverse complement.
CGTACTAATTACGTCACCTCAGAAGTTCTTGCTAATGTGCCTGTGAAAACTAGGTGTTAAAATGTACACTCACACTAATTTAAAACTCTACAGGCATTTGCTGCGCTCCAACTTTATTTCCTGTAAGCAACAGCTCAGTTACAGCTGTGCTGTGGTTGGAAGTTCTGCTACAGCTGAGACAGATGTTTACTGCCATGGGTCTGAATTCATCAAGCCTCTTAGCGACGAACAAGTGATCTACAAAAGGTGTCTCATTTCCATTAGAAGTTGCTGATTTCATAGTTAATCAGAAGCAGTGATGCAGTGCTGTGTGACACATTTACACCCTAATTACCATCATCTATAACCAACGTCAATATCAATATTATCTGAGTCCTACACGTCTTATGTGTTTTTTTAATTTGTTTTATGCTTTTATGAATCGTTTATGGATATGGATATTACCTGTTTTATACTTTATTTAATGTATGATGTGCTTTATAACTGAGCTTTTGTCTTTGTTTAATTGAGCTCAGCAAGAGAAATTCCAATCAATCATGTTGATATGAAACTTGAATGTCACAAAAAAGATTTAATTACTTACTTTCTGTAATTTGTCCTTCTGTTTTTTATTATTATATATGTACATGTACCACTAACCTGACACCATCTGATGATTTGTTACACCAGGGTATATGAAGGAATCCTGACATTAAATTTAATACCTTCTAAGACCTTTTTAAGACCCTTTTCATTCATTTTAAGACCTCATCGCCACTTTGAGTTCTAACTGGTTACATATGTGTCGCACTTTAACTTTACTATGTATTGATTGTAAGGTAAACTCCTCATCAATGAAACATAATTCAGATAGGCGAATTAATTGAGTGACTAACCCACTGCAAGATTTATTAGAAAAGGTCCTAAAGGGACTTCCTTGCGCTATCAAGCAGCAGTGAGCGTGCTAAGAGTCGTCCTTTTAAGATTACATCAAATCAAGTGGGATCCCCCAACTACACAGAATCCCACTACATGCCTCCACAATGATCTGATGCAGGCAAACTTTAGCATACAACCTCTTTGGACAAATATACATATACTGTAGTGAGAACAAGTTATAAAATGTAATGCCTTGGAAAAATGCATTTAAGACATTTTAATACTTTTTAAGGGCCTTCATTTTCGCTAAATTAATTGATCAACTTTTAATAGTTTTTAAGACCCTAAGGACACCATGTACACAGAACCATCTGAGAAGGAAAGTGTTTGGAAAAGGGCAGGCACTTTCAAAAAATACCTGGCAGGTGATTGGATGAACCATCTGTCAAACTCTTGCTGAAGCCAGTTGGGAAAAGTGCAAAAAATAACCAACATATTTTCCATCGAGAAAAGCCTTCAGTGCCGTTCTTTGATCTTCTTTCAAAGAAGAAATACTCTCCAGATATAACTGATGCTATTGCAGCACACGCTAACCTCTTTAATTGTTGTTTTGAACGAACAGTCGGCCAGCACACACACCTAACACACGCCCGCAGGTGGCAGTAGCTCCTCACAGGACGCTGATTGCTCCGAACCGCTGGTGGTTCCAAAATTCCCGTGATATCGTGACAATCCAGCTGCCGTGCAAGATAAATGCACATCTGCAGTATTTATGGTAATTACTGATTGGTCACAAAATGAGATCCAAACAAAACTGCATCTAATCCCTTTTTAGCGTTTAAAAAAAAAATCCAACGCCATATATTTTCCTAGAAGTATCTGTTACAGGAGTACTGTATCACTACACAATAAACTGAAGTTGCATTTTTGTGACCTGATTACATGTAATCAAACGTTGTATTATCTGCTACTGCTCGCCTCAGCACATCATTTTTCTTTAACTTTCTAAGTCACAGCATCATTTATTATGATTAAATCCTCTGGTCACTGACCCAGCACTCTTATTCAGCGGCACAAATTCCTCCACAGGGGTTTACTCTCTAAACAGCAATTGCTCTTTGACAATTTAAATACCTGGGAACAGATTCATGTTGGCTTTACTTATCTCACTTTTCAAGTGATGAGTTGATGCTGATTAGGTTTTGGACAAGTTAAATTAAATGCACTGAATCTAGTTTGGCATTAAATGTTTCTTTGCCCAGATTAAAGCAGAGTTTATTGGCCGGGTTTCTTCGCACAAACATGCAGAGCTGATGTTGGTGATACACAGCTCAGGGTGAGCGGTGAAATTAAATGTAATACAAAATTGAAAATCACCACTTTCCAAAAGGCTCTTTTGTCATAACAGCAGGGTGCTGATCAAATCATCTCAACAATAGATGCCAAATTGCTTTTAAAGACTAGGCTGAAGAAAAAAAAAAACCTTTCAACACTTATTCTTTTGACCATGATCATTCAAATTACATGCTTTATTAGATTCTATGGCTTTAATTTCAGGCCTAAAACAATTATCAGGCTATACACAGCAGATAATTATGCAGGTGCAAACAAAAAGAAATACTCCACCACACCTCTGTGTCAATGCGTCCATTTTGCAAAACAAAGAACAAAAAATGGCATTGGAAACTGACTGGGAGGTAGGGCTGAGCCTCTGCAATCATGTGCATGCCCTTACTGTCCTACACTCCTGTGCTACTTCTCTTTTCTACACATTTGAATTTTCAATTCAATGCGTTCAGGGCACTTCTGTAAAAATGCGAGGCGCTCAGCAACGCAAAAGCAGTGCACAACACACTTCACTTTCATTGAAAACTATTTTGAAAAAGGTGCCCCATGCTGCTAAAACGTGTTCTGTCTGATCGGGTCCTTAAGGAGTTTTCAGACCGCCCTGCAGCAACTGCTTGAGGGTACCGGCAAGAGGGTTTCCCCAAAAAGCAAAGTGTTTTTAAAAGCGGTTCCTGCCACAGAAGTTCAGCACAGACGTGCGCGTTCACCTTGACGGCAACCGCTTCATACCCCGACCACTGCGGTCGAAACCGCTTCCCCTCTGCAGCCTTCCTCCACTGAAACGAATGAGCTCTTTGCTCTTTTTTCAATGAAGAAATATTCTCCACTGGTGCGGTATTGCAACATCTACACGGAGCCGCCATTGATATTTTGAATGAACATTCATGCAGCTCACACACATAAACCATGCCTGTACCTGCCGGTACCGTTAACTAACTCCTCACAGGCCAGGACGCAGAGCTGCCATTGATGTTTTCAATAAACACATAAACCTACGAGAAGCTACGAGAAGCTACGAGAAGCTACGAGAAGCTACGAGAAGCTCCTCACAGGACGCTGATTGTCCGGTCAGATCTTGTCCAGACCCAAACGCTTGTACTGGAATCTGGCAAGATGGATTGAAGCGATCAAGAAATATGCGCTTCTCATGTGATATCGTGATATCGCAAGAATCCAGCTGCCATGCAAGCTAAATCCTAAGGGGATCTGCATGGAACCTTTCAGATGGTTCTAGGTAGAACCCTCTGAAATGGTTTCAAGTGGTATCTTTATAAGAGGTTCTACCAGGAACCGAAAAGGGTTATCCTATGGGGACAAGCCGAGAGTGTAGGAGTCTGACTTCACTACCGGCTCGCTACTTTCCAACCGTCTCAGTAAAAACAAAATATTGAAGGTGAATAGAAAGTTCACACTCCCATTTAAAGAAGGAGAAAAAAATACACCGTCATACAAGTCTGCTTACAAACATTACTTCTGGGTCAGTGAGTTGAACAAACCAAGTGCACATTCAGTAAAGAGAATCCACTTAAATGGTCAGGAATGCTTAAGTGTGATGGGAGGGAAAAGCACAGAGGGGATTCAGGGGGGAAGTTTGTAGTTGTGCAGACATGCACTATAAGACACTTTCTTTCAGGTTTTCAGAACAAGTCAGAAGCTAAATGTACTGAACACTGGACTTAAAACTTTTGGTTGCCAGAGCCTGCATTTAGGTTATGTCAGGGGTAACATCTCTCACTTGATTGATTGATTTATGCAGGAAGCAACATTTGCTCGCATTTGGCTGAGGTGTCGAAGAGGAATGATGGGTAAGTAAGGTTATTGTTTGGGTTATTTGGTGCTGGTCCATCTGTGTACATTCATCAGCCAAATGCACATACATGAGATAAACCACAAGAGCGCCTTGTGAAAAGTGAAATGCTGAAAATGCTTTGAATAGATGGGGGATTTGTGGACAATAATGGTCAAATATTTGGCATACAGATACAAATTTTTTAAAATCCTGTAAGAGCTCCACAGGGCTCTAGTTTGAGGGCAGTAAATTGGCTCGGCTGATAACTATACTTTGCGTGTTTGCTCTGAACTTCACACAGGCTCTAAGCAAAATCCCATTAATGCCAGGACTCCTGGGTACTACAGCACTGTGGTGTGGTGTTCACTACCTAGCAATACAGATCGTTTTTACTTGAACAAAAAAAAAAATTCTGGCACTGATGCCGCTCTGGTTATCTCTAATACAATGGAGTCTGATTGAATTGTTTGTGGTGCTTACAGCATTGAGAAATTAAACATTTCAACAGCAACTTGTCCCTCCAGAATGTGATGTGTGTCCTGAACAGTCTGTACAACACACAGACATTTGTGTGAACAGTTTCCATCGGAACTACTTACTAACAAAGAAATAGTCCTCATGAAAACTGATGACAGTGTGTTCCGTGGAGTATTAAGGGCATTGTTTCTGGAAAAAGGATGTTGCAGCTGATTTTTTTAAAGTCTTTTTTTTAATGTTATGAACACCACAAACAGAATTCCATTAAACTCTACAACACTGGGGTGATGGCAGTAATCTCACATACAGATATCTCAAAGCCTGAGTAAACAGAACTAAAACTATCTGCGTGTGGGCTTGATATCACTAGAGGAAAGTGAGAAAATGTGTTTTAATATGTTTGGGTAAACAGCTCTTGCTGTTCATTTAGAAAACCTCTGTGCAGGAAACACAGACTGATAACTCTACAAATCCAGGGTTCTCACAACCTTCTTAAACATCAAATTCAAGGACTTTTCAAGGACTTCCCAGGCCCAGTTGCCTCAAATTCAAGGACCCAACACGCCATCGTTTGAGACATGCATCAAGGTTAATTACAGTTACAACACAGATCATTTTTATAATGAGAACTAGCAGCAGAAGCTCACAGACAATAATTAAAAAGAGAGACTTGAATGTGTGTTTACATTTTCCAGGCATAGCTGAAAGTTCGCGTAACGCTAGTTTTCTCGATTGCCTGCCGCTGTTTAACCTGCATCATTCGACTTCAATCACTCATGCAAGCATGTTAGGGAACAACTACTTTGAAAAGAAATACCCACTTGTGATTATTTTGACTGATATTGCAATTGTGATATGATTTGCAATATTAGAGGGAATGATCATTTTTCCATCATTATTCTCGAATCTATTGAAAAAGCTATTAAAATGATTATGGTTTGATATTTTCTACCAAACAAAGATTCTGTCTGTAGAATGTGATGTATAGACATATTAGCTGCTGCTAATTTTCGCTCAGTTTGTTTCTCTGATAATTTCAGATCCAGCCATCCGATGGAAAAAGTCCTTCTCTCAGTTAAAATATATAGTTAAAAGCCACGAAGATCTAAAAAGTGTATTGTAAAAATGTGGCTTGAAACCAGATAAAATGTTAATTTAGGACTCTTTTCAGGACTCCTGCAGACCCTGATACATGTGCAGAGGGGATGTGATGACGCAAGTTACAGGCGTTCTGCGCATGTCCTGATTAAAATGACAGATTTCTCAGTAATTTTTAGACATTTCAATATGAAAACATTCCATATATCTTTAAATTTCTATTCTTGAAGATGATCGAGATGGATCAAGGTTCATTACTGCTGCAACACTGAGAATTTTTAACCAGCAGGCTGCTGCATGAAACAGTGACGCAACTGCGGGCAATTCTGTCTCCTGCAAAATTACGTTCCCATACAACTAAACTGCATTCTCAATTACGTTTCAAAGGAAATCTTTTTTCTCCCAGATTACAGTCACAGTTAATGTTGTGAATTGATACAAAACAAATTGGTTAGGTTTAGGAAAAGATCGATCAAAACCTAATTGAGAATGCAGTTTTGTTTTTAAGTAAAAAAAAAAATCAAAAGAATTTCAATTTCTATTCTTACATAAAATATATGAATCCAAGCACTTTCAATGACCCATATTTATTCATGTCTATTTTCAAAAACTTTCAAGGCCTTGATTTTTCCCCCCTCAAATTCACAAACTTTCAAGGATTTCAAGGACCTGTAGGAACCATGTTTTCTGCGTGAATGTGTGCAGAAATGCTTGTATGTGCCGACATGTGTGTTTGCGTACCTGAGCAGTGGGGCAGTGGACCGCTCCAGTGTCCGTTCAGCTGACAGGTGAGTGATGAGTCTCCGATGAGCTGCCGGTCTCCAGAGCAGGAATAGCGCACCGTGGAGCCAAAGGTAAACTTCTCCCCGCTCATCACTCCGTGAGGAGGTGTGCCTGGGTGGCTGCAGTCCACCTCTGCATGACAGAGAGTGAGGAGAGGAAATACCATTATCAATGGATGAGTGAATGGATGGACGGATTAGTGTTGCATGCCTCAACAAAATCACCACTCACACTGATGCTGGTGAGACACCCCACTGTTTTCTACTGTTGATGACATCAGTTATTCATCTTTTGATGTAATATTGTAAACACTTAATTAAAAGCTCACAGGATTGTTTTTAGGACCAAAATCTAATTTAGTGCATCACTTTCTGTGCAACTTTTTTATTCTTTTGACCTTTACATATGTTTGCAGGTGCAGCTACTTAATCACCTTAGTCTCATAGTTTCATAAGTTCTGTAATTTCGCAGAGCTAATTTCTTAATAAATAGTCAGTGACACCCGGAGACATAAATAAACATTTGAAACAGACACTCCTATGCATCTCTTTAATTACAATTTTGTTTGATAAATGCCGTGCGTCATCTCTCTTCCATGAAATGAAGTGCCTGTGTGCAAAATGTAGAGGTTTCAGGTTCAGAAAATTTCACTATAAATAGGTAATTAATGTTGGCGGCCTCATACAAAAGTAGAGCTCACGATGAGCCAGGTGTTTGAGAGCAACAACCTCAGATAACCCCTGCAGTTCATCGATGGTTGTTGTTTGAATTTGAGCGCTTGGTTTTGAGGGAACATTAGCTATAGCCTGAACAACTGGCCTGATGACAGTTTCCTCATGCCTCAATTAGGCACCGTGCAACATAACCATAAGCCACCGGGGCATCAAACATTACACAGATGCTCTCATTCACAGCATTTAGCAACTTGTACTATTTAAACCCTAGAAGCAAATGAGGACACAAACAAGGTTGTGGCCACCCAATCAGGAGAGAAACTTCTCTTAATGTTTTATTTGCATCTCTTGTTATGCAAGGGTATCGATGAATACACTTTTGCATAAACGCACTAGAAAGGTGGATATATGCACTGAAGAGTGGACAGGAAAAAGACACTGTAATATTAAAAAGGTAGAAACACTGTACCGATGCATTCTGGGAGAGGTTTGTCCCAGTGGCCCACCGGCTGGCAGGTGAGCACTGACGAGCCGAACAGGTAATATCCGGGGTTACAGTCGTAGAACACCACGCTGCCGAATGTAAAGTTGCCGTGCTCAATCTTACTCTCCCGGATGGAATTGGCAGGGATACCTGGATCTGTGCAGTTTACCACTGAATGACAAAAACAGAAAGAAATATACAGTTACCCCATCATGAATCATTCAATTTGTTTTATCCTAATGGGAGAATACAGACAGCAATCTAAAGTATTACTGCTGGATATTTCAGGATATACAGACAACTTCAATGTCATTTCAGGCAAATTAGCTGCTGTTGAACTAAATGTTGAAAAAACACCTGTATTCATGTAACCTTATCATGGAGTCGTATCTACGCTCTTTATCATTAAGTGTGCTGTGATATTATTATGGTTAGCACAACTGTTCCTGGCAACTTTTCACACACAGCAATTCTTTGGTGGTGTTCATAGATAAATGAATTATTGATGTGCAGTACATGATAGTAATGAGTAATTACTTGAGCCACCGTGAATATTCAGCGTTTCCAAACCCATCTCATGAATACTCTGCCCATAAGATTGCTATAATGTAGAGCTGCAAAGATTAATTAATTAATTAATTGTGATAAGATAATTAATTATGAGTTGTCAGTTACTAAATTAATCGCCAACTATTTTTGATAATAGATTAATCGGTTCAACCGATTTTTTAATTTTAAAAAGTCAAAATTCTCTGATTCCAGCTTCCTAAATGTGAATATTTTCTGGTTTCTTTCCTCCTTTATGACAGCAAACTGAATATCTTTGAGTTGTGGACAAAACAGTAGACATTAGAGGACATCATCTTGTGCTTTGGGAAACACTGATCGACATTTTTCACCATTTTCTGACATTTTATAGCCCAAACAACTAATTTATTCTTTGAGAAAATAATCAACAGGTTAATTGACAATGAAAATAATCTTTAGTTGCAGCCCGACTAAAATGGCATTAATTATCATAGTGCAGATCACACCACTGAATAGCAGGAGATTAAATATAGCTTGCAGTGATTATTGACTGAAGTATAATACCATACTTTATTGTTACCGCACTGTTTTATCATAACATTCACATTATTTATGTGCAATGGATTTTTATAATTGCCTTTGTCTAAATAATATTTACTGTAGTATGTATCAAGTTAACAGCATCTGGACAAGTTGTATTGACATGAATAATTTTACCTCAACATGGTATAAAAAACAAGACGAGTCGTGTTAATTTGTCTAATTAACTCCACCCAGCATCATCACTGATTTTTCTTTCCTGGAAGCTGTGCAGTCTCTTTGGTTGGAGCCTCATTTGCATAAATGCTATCTGTCAGCATGTTCACTTGTGAGTTAATAATAGAACTGTTTATTCTTCAAACAAGTGAGTCCGGGCTATATTTACGCATTGTCAATAACAATATCACCTAATGCTTCCTCCTGAAAACAAAAAGAAGCAAAAGCACATCTATTGTCACAAATTCACAAGCATCCATTTAAGCAGCAGTTGACGTTTCTAAAACCACACTGCTGACGCCGCGGTTTAGACAGCTGGAGGTAGATGAGGGTGAAATTGAGTTCAACATCAAATTAAATCAATAATGCAAATGTGCGAAAAAGCTGGCTAACTGAGAAAATTTTAGTGCAAACAAACAGATGTATTTTGACAAAGGGAGTCATGACAGTTTAATATGATTTTACGCTTTTGATCTTTTACCAGGTTTGTCTCTACGGTGCTATTCAGAGAAATGAAACCTGTCTCTTCACATCTGACTGCCAACAAAACTCATGCCAAGAGGAGAGATATTTTTAAATGGGTAAAGTCTGGCAAGCCTACACTTGGGTCGACTAGATCCAGAGGTAGCAGACCAATTAAATCCACAATGGATATCACTTAAAAAGGGGGGCGGCTGTGGCCCAGGAGGTAGAGCGGCTGGTCGTTAACCACGAGGTTAGCGGTTTGGTCCCCTGCTCCTCCTGTCCGCATGTCCATGTGTCCAATGTCCTTGAGCGAGACACTGAACCTTAAGTTGCTCCCTGGGCGCTTTACAGCGGCTCACTGCTCCTAATGCTTAGAATGGATTAAATGTAGAGGTCAGATTTCACTGATCCTTTGAAGTCTGCAATGGAAATTGTCTGTCAGTGGCTACATTGGTATTTTTGCTCATTGTGATGTAATTTATATCTTCAAATGCTTCATGTCACTCAAATCTATACAACCTCAGCTATGTATGTATTTATTTATTTATTTATCCTTTATTTATTCAGGGAAACCACTGAGACAAGTCTCTTTTTCGGGAGTTTACAAAACACAAACAACAAACGACAAGATAAAAACACAGTACATTCAGCCATTTTACACGAAAGAAAGAAAGAAAGAAAGAAAGAAAGAAAGAAAGAAAGAAAGAAAGAAAGAAAGAAAGAAAGAACATCAATCAAGAGATGCTTAAATCATTTATTGGAACGAGGTGGTCCAGTTTCAAATTTTTGGCAGTTGTTCCAAACATAGGGGACAGATACTAAAAGCTGTGCCCCCCCAAAACTGTCCTTGTTGCTGGCAAAGTCAGGGTCAGCCATGCCCGGGTCCTAGTTGAGTACCCTATGTCCCTAGTAACTAAAAGTGACAAAAGATAAGATGGTAGGTTATTTAAAAGTCCCTTAAAAATGAAAAGTAGACAATGTTCCCTCCTCCGAGCAGCCAGGGATGACCAACCCACACTTCGATACAGAGTACAGAGATGGGTTTGATACTCGTCCCCGGTAATAAAACTCAAGGCGCTGTGAAAGACAGCATCCAGAGGTTTTAGCACAGTGGCAGAGGCGTGCATATATATAACATCCTGGTAATCTAAAACTGATAAATATGCAGACTGAACTATTGCCTTTCTGCTATTAATATCAAAACAAGCTCCGTTTCTATAAAAGAACCCCGGTATTGAACACAACTTTTTTTTTATTAGTTTCTCAATATGGGTAATGAAGGAGAGCTTTTCATCCAGCCATAAACCAAAGTATTTATATGGAGGCACTGATCTGAAGGCCATCAGTGGTGAGCAGTTGTGACAGGGATGACTGAGAATTAAAAACCATGAATTTAGTTTTGCTGGCATTTAAGACCAATTTAAGGCTGACCAGGGCCTTCTGTAGTTCATTAAAATCTGATTGGAGATAAAATAATGCCTCGTCTAGTGTAGCTGCCGAGTAATACAAGATTATGTCGTCCGCATAAAAATGGACCTTGCAATATTTTATTTTATCTGCAATGTCATTAATATAAATGGTAAATAACAGGGGACCTAAGACTGACCCTTGAGGGACCCCTTTAAAAAAGGTGTCTTAATCCATCTACAGCTATGACCTGAGTTATATCCATCAAGTAGCTGCTAAACCAGGATAAAGCAGATGGAAGTTAGACTATTCAGGAGGATTGAGTGGTCCACTGTATCGAATCCTTTAGAAAGATCTAAAAGGTTATGGAAGTCAATAAACCATTGATGATTGATAAAAGTATTGAAATTGTGTCATAACATCGTTTTTTTCATATTTTTGTTTACTAAATAAACACGCAAAGCATATTGATCCAAATGATTTGTAAATGTAGAAACATGAACACAATATTTTTTAACATTGCTTAAGTTATTTGAACTATGTACATGTTTGAGTTTTTGAGATATGCTCATTTGCATGAGCAGAGTGTAACAGCGTTTGAACATGATGACACAAAATATAGAAGCCTTAGCTTTCTGCTGCATATAACCATAGTTATTATGGTTTTTATTTTAAATTGATACAGGATCATGCAAACAATGATCTCCTGCAGCCATTATGGGACAACACTCAGCGTACCAGCGTACATTTTCACCACGTGTTTCACCGCACATAACGTAATGACGTCATCATGAGCAGACAACATGACGTAAAATACAGAAGCCTTAGTTTTTCTCTGCAAAAAGAATGCATGCTCTAGCTATTATGATTTTTATTTTAGATCAATTTAAACAGGATTATCCAAACAATCCATTCTCATAGTGTAGTTTAAATGCATTTCTTTAATTGTGTTTTAATGATTGCTTCCTGATCTGTTACCTTGTTTTATAGAATGTGTAAGCCAGTTAAGATCATATGAACCTACATTTACCACATCTTCAGACTGCAACAAATATCTGCCTAAAGCTAGAAGCATTTTCAAAGGCAAATATGAAAAAGCTCTTTTGTTCCCCAAGCATTGTTCAAATAAAGAGCTTCCGTCACACTGCACAATGCGATCTATTGTCTGTTTCCATTTCATTTTGGGGAAAATAATGTAAATAGTGGAAAATGTTTCCAGAAAGAATATTGTCAAACTGTCAAAATTAGTTTGGGCAAATAAGTAAACATTTCTCTGTTATGGTCACACACAAAACTGTCTGGAGTGCTGCTGATTGTAAACACACCACTAATGAGCCTAACCTGGGCAAACTAAAATTGGACACAGCTAAAACACACAGCCACCATCTGACACTTCCAATAAGATGTCTTCCACTAAATGTTCTTGGAGCTTTCTTGCCTTCAAAGTAATCTCTCCCTGCAGCAAGCCTCTTGGTGAAAACTGGCAGTAAAATTGTAGAAACAATTCCCCCATTTACTCTTGCCTTTCCATACATTCTTCTGCGAGCTCGTTAATGCTGTTTCCCTGTCCTCGCTCTGAGGCAAGAGCTCCAGATGTTGCTGCCTAATGCTTTACTCCGAGAACAGATTGTGACGTTTCTCATTCACACCAATGGATATGTGGACACTACCTCTATCTATTCTGCTTCTGTGTCAATGCCTGTGCATGCTGGCGGTCACTGGCTGCTGATTCCTGAATGATCACGATACATCTGCTGGCTGCTGAATTGTTGTGGTCATCCTATGCCTCGCCTCTGATTCCTGAACCATCACAAAGCACCTGCAAAAGCCATTTCATTCGGTTCCAACGCTTTGGCTGGATCTTACTTTGCTCACTGGCAGCTACCTACTCCACTGATGGCTAGCCTGATTCACAGGAGTGGAATTAGATAGAAGTGGCTTCTGTTATCAAACATTCAAACACCTTTAGTTGTAGTGATACGCTGAGAGGTACCCTCTTCAGAAAAGGATCATTGCAGATGGTTAATGAGATGCATACAGATATGATGCCTCTGCTGTCCCCAAATTCGTACAGTAGTTCTTGTTTTTCCCTCAAACTCAAGGCCCCAACACGGCATATCTTCAGACACGGATCTGTTACAACACTGAGAAAGTCTATAATGAAAAGTATCAGGCTGGCACATGAAACAATGACAACTGCGGGCAACCCCGTCTCCTACAAAATGATGCTCTCATACAACTAAACTGCATTCTCAATTACATTTCCAGGGAAACATTTTTCTGCCAGATTACGGTCGCAGTTTTAAACATCTTGTATACTGATACAAAACTACTTGGTTAGGTTTAAGAAAATATCGTGGTTTGGGTTAAAATAAGTACATTTGTTACACACCAAAATATAATTACAACCTTTTGTTAGATTACAAGGTTTTTTGGTTTCACACGGGAAACGAACCGTGGTCACCTGCGTGAAAGTCTGTGTTTTTGTGACTCATCCTTCCAGCCTGACCTCCTCCCCACACGGGCTGCAGACTTTGATTAGAAATGTTTTTGCAATACATCAAAAACAAACATCTGGGATAGAATATATTCCTCCTAGAAACGTAATTGAGAAGGCAGGATGCCTGGAGACAGGAGGTCGACAACTGCAACAACCTCCGAGCTATCAACCTACACGCTGAAAAATGACAAGTTTTGAAGATCTGGATTGTGCAATAAGGCAGCCCTGCTCTGTTCTTTTGGTGAATGGCTGTAAAGATCGATAAAGAACAATGTTTACAACATTTTTGTGTTCCCGCCCAGGATGATTGTTATTGGTTAAGCAAATACAAACAGGTCAGGGAGTTTTTTTCACTATCTCGGAGTGAAATCAGACTTTCCCCCAGCGTGGACACAGCAAGTCTGGCTACGCAAGACTAGTTGTATGGGAACATTTTTAGGAGACTGGGCTGCTGCAGGAGACACACATGCAGACCACGGAACGAAGCCTATTTACTAACATTAACTTAAAAAAAATATCATAAAAACTTCAATTTCTATTCTTGCACAGAATATATAAATTCAAACACTTTCAATGACCTATGCTTATTTATGTCTATTTACAAAAACTTTGAAGGCCTTGATTTTTCTTTCTCAAATTCACAAACATTCAAGGATTTCAAGGATCCCTGGGAACCCATGTCATTCCTGTCTGTCTTGTCTCCTGAGGCAAAGTCTGAGTCTGAACATGCTGGCAGAAACAAGCAGCATTTTAGTTCATCTGTCAAGATACATCTGCATCCTTCTGATACTTTAAGTCAGTCTAGCTGCCAATCATGCATCCGCTGTGCAGGAGCTCTGCGGCTGGGCCTTACCTCTGCATGTGGGTGGCTGCCGGCTCCACTGGCGGTTGGCCTGGCACTGGGCTGTGGACGGTCCTTCCAGGGTGTAGCCTTTGTTGCAGGAGAAGCGCACCACATCATTGTAGTTGAAGCCATCGCCTGTGGTGCGGCCGTATATAGGGCTACCTGGGTGGCCACATGTGACAGCTGAAGTTTGACACGCGTCACCCAGGGGCGCGTCAGGAAGGAGGACGGAAGACAAGGAAAAGAAAACAAAGAAAAGGTAGAGGGGAAAGATACAGAGAGAGAGACTAAATTCAATAACCATGATCGATAGGTGACGTACAGTGACACCTATCATAGGAATATCATTATCATATAATTAACCTCAAAGGACAATGGGGTAATTAGGAATCAAGGCATGATCTCTATTGGGAAAGCAGCTCATTTCACATCAATAGGTGACTAGGAGATTGAGAATCACATTATGAGAATATGTGTCCTCATAATGACTTGAGGACGCTCTGAGAACTGCAGGAAGCTTTTTAACATTGATTTGAATGTTTAAGAATGTTAAAAACATTGTATTTATTGACTTATTTTAACAATGCAATCAAATCATCACAGGCGGGCACGGCCAACATACAGTCTTTCAGAGGATGTAGCAGTCTCTATTTTAAAGCTATAGAGTGAAGATTGGTATCATATGAAACTACAAGATCTAATGAATCCATTGGTATCATGTCAAGCTAGCTTGTTCATGAGGGGGGCTAAATAATGCACTAAAGTTGGGGAAAAACAAGGGAAAAACTTGGCATGGCCATATTCAAAGGGGTCCATTGACTTCTGACCTCCAGATATCTGAATGAAAATGGGTTCTATGGGAACCCACAAGTCTCCCCTTTACATACATGCCCACTTTATGATAACCCCATGCAGTTTGGGATAAAAAGAAAACCCTGCAGTTTTTAACATGTAGTACAAATGTGTTATTTTCGCCTATTCTAAAATGGTGTATTTGAATAAATATATATATATACAGTCTTGAATTACATAAATTGGGTATGACTGGAAAGATGAGACTTGTGGATTCAATGAGCACTATTGTATTCATGTATGATGATATTAGTCTCCATAGTAACCATTTCATTGTAGTGAGACCATTTATTCAGTGTATAAAATGAGCTGTTGTGACCTCGAGGATAATTACAGCCTCATGAAACATTACAAACACAAACTAGAGATCTAGGGCATTCAGAGGATGTATAGCTTTCTTAGGTATATTGAAAATAAGTGCTTGCCATCCAATCATCCAAATCACAGCAGGAATTTTTATATAGTGTTCCTCAAGGTCTTGGTGTCTTAATGTGGTATTTTGGAGGGGGTTTTGACCATTTTTATCAATTCTCCAGTGGTCAAAAACTGTTAAATTGTGCACCAAATCTGTGTAACAAATGGTATCAACCCCAAAAGTTGCTGCAACAACAAGAACATGAGAATGGCCATCATCCTTCCATTGTAATGTTCTAAGCCCTTATACACATTCACAATTTATTTTCATTAATTCATTTTTACTTGTGATTCATGACTATAAAAACTTGACACACTGTGCTGAGCTGCATCTCAAATTAATCTTCAGGTTCTCAGCTTTCACATGTACACCACTTCTATGTCCGAAAGATCCCCCACCCCTCTTAAAACGGAGAGGGGAATGGTAAGACGTTAAAAAAATCTAATTAAAATCCAGAAGTAAAAAAAACACAACAGTCTCCATCAGCTCTTTTCCATGTGACCAGTAGTGTCTATGGTGAGAAACTCAGATATAACACACATGATCGCTCACGCAGTCAGACAGTGAGAATTGGTGTTAAAGCACTTACAGATACAAACTGGGAGCAGTCCCGACCAGTTGTGGTCCTGCTGGCAGATCCGTACTGAGGAGCCAAGGAGCCTGAATCCGGGGTTGCATTGGTAAACCACTGTGTCTCTGTAACCAAAGTTCTCCCCGATCACCTGCCCATTTACGATCTGCTGTGGAACACCGCAGTGACCGGCTGTAGGAGAAACACAGGATTGTAAACATGTTTTACTATTTCCTTTTGCTTAGTGTTTATCTCTCTCTCTCTCTCAACAAGATTGTGAATTTATTTACTAACGGAGACCAAAACACATCCTTGTAGTTTATGGTATTAACAACAGTCTGCTGTCTGAATAATATTTAGTCGTAGCTAATGTGGGGGTGCAATTTTTTGCAGTCGATGCAATGCCCTTTGCATTAAAAATCACAATGAATTATCGCAGCCAATCATTCATGTGGTGCATTCCTTAAGTTCAGTTTTCTAGTGTTTGAGAATAATTGCCTGCAGTGGCGTCCGCTGAACTAATGGCCGATAGTTGCAGGGTAGAAACACAATTTTGATTGTTATATCACGTTTGAATAACTTTGCATTTTGACAACTGTATTATAAACTGAAATGAGGAAACTGGTGATTTAAAAGGCCTTGGAATTATAATGCTGGCAAACAAAATTTGTTCGTG
Organism: Heterobranchus longifilis; assembly: GCA_028570985.1. NCBI lineage: Eukaryota > Metazoa > Chordata > Actinopteri > Siluriformes > Clariidae > Heterobranchus > Heterobranchus longifilis. Next base: position 1,211 of record JAOVVB010250063.1, on the reverse strand, counting down.
TATTCATGAAACATATTGGATTTGGAAAGCATTTTTCAGCTCATTATCTCTGAATTATTATTTCTAAATTCACATTGGCTTCAGCTTCTCTTATGTTGATAACTACAGTCTACAGTCGACTGAGAGACGCATGTGAAACTCCTCAAAATCTGTGCAATACACTCATGCACGTAATCGTATTACTTTCAGCTACAATAAACGCCTTTCAGAGTGGAGGAATCTTGCTGAGATTTCCACTGCCACTTAAAACCTGGGAAATTGCCACTGACTGTGAGTCTGATTTCCCTAATTCACTCGTGCACCCAGAAACTCAGCTGAGCGTTTTATTATCACACTCCAGTTGAGAGCAGCCAGATTCTGTGAAGATAGTGCTGAAGTAGGCGACTATACCGAGAGGTCCCTGGCTATGTTAACCCTGACAGTCATATTACTAAACAAGAGAGAGGTGCCCTTCTTTTAATGAACTGAACCAATCTGGAGCGGAGCTCGGAGTGCCGGTGCCACAGGGTTGATAAACGGACTGGTGCATCTGCCAGGGAAAGCGTCACAGTCTGCTGCTGCGTGGGTTTGAATGCGGCTCGAGTAATTACGTATGTCTCATTTTCTTCCACAGTACAGAGCTGAGATGAGCTGTGGTAAGCTAAAGCTGTAGCACATTTTCTTGTTAATACATCTTAACAACAGCTCGGATTGTGCTGGTACAGCTTGGCAAGTGTCTCGTAGTTTCAGGCCAGCCGTGGCTCTATAGCTGCTCTCTCACATTTGACGTTTTAGACACCGCATCGCACTGACTCCGAGGCTTTACTGTACCGCACCGCGCTCCAATCCACTTAAGTAGTTGCCAAAAGTGATTGCACATATAGACAGTAGACAGCTCTTAAGCCCTGCCAGGACATCCACGTACAGTACGGGATACTGTAGAGCGAGCGGGTCATTACTGCAAATAGAACCCTGACAGGGTGATGCAGGCCATTTCACAATAATGACCCGCCCGCTCTGCATTATCCTGCTTATTACACGACTACTTAATAAAGAAATCAATCATCTGACAAAAAATATTGATTTAAAAATGATCGTATTGCTTCCGCTAAAAAAATAGTCCGTTAAGATTACAGTTGGAACAGCTTCCTCTTCTCTGCAAAATGCATCAAATGAGCGCAGCCCCTGATTCAGGTTTTCTGCTCTGTAACTGTCAAAGTCTGTTTAGATTT
>JAOVVB010250044.1:0-20499 GCA_028570985.1 Heterobranchus longifilis | reverse complement strand
GTTCCCTCGTCTCAAAGTCAATGGGGGTTTTTTTTAATGTGTTTTCTGCAATGATCCAAAATCCAATGCAAAAATCCCAATCAGGCTTTTTGGCGAGGGAACCCATGGCGACGCTCACTTCCGGGTTAGCCTATAAAAAGACGTCAGTTTAAACAGTTTCAACATTATAACCTCCATGAAGGTAGGATAGATAGGATTAGACTGCATTCATTTTAAGTTAGTTTTTAAGTGTACCGAATAAACTGAGTGCATATACTAAATTTTCTGATTGTACGACTGTTGACTGAATCAATAGGCACAGCACTGGCAATTTATGCTAATGAGGGTGCTTTACTGAAGTCTTTATATACTTTTCATATAGTTTGACATCATAACTGGTAGTGACATAATGACCATGTGACTGTCAGTGGATATTGCTGCATCATTTTATAATCAAGAGCTGGATGAAAGCGCAGGTTGCATTTAGTAAAAAGTATTTATTGTTTATTAAACTGATAGCCTAGATGACGTTTTTAATGCTCCTTTGCTTATTTGCTGGTAATTTATTTTTAACAATACGCACTTTCATTTTAATTAAGCCATAAAACTGACTTTGTAGTGACATTAACTCATTGATCAGCCCTTTAAACAATCTCAAACATGTAGATTTCCTGCTTTTTGTCGCCTTCTATGTTAGGAAATTGAATATCTTTGCACTATTGTTTGTTGTCGGACAAAACAAGACATTTAAAAAAAAAACGTCACTGTGGGCTTCAGGAACTTGTGAAAGGTAATTTGATTCTCCTTTGCTGACATTCAATAGACCAAATGATTAATCAACTGAGAAAATACTCTGTAGATTAACAACAGTGACAGTTTTGCCCTATAATTAAATAGAAATACCTGTAGCATCCCTCACAATACATTTAAATATAACGCATATTTGCATCCATGAAATTTAGTTAAATGATTAGATGGTACAGTTTCTTCAACAATCATATGCAGAGAGCTTCTTTAGAATATACATGTAGGTTTGTTTCAGTGCTTCTTCCTCCAACAGCACTCGGGCTTGCTCTCATATTCTCCCGGGGTATTGTGGGTTATTTGGAGCCGGGCCTGTATGAGGAAGTGAGTGAGCGAGAGCCTTCACTTGAAACAAAATACAGAGACCGCAGAGCAGAGGATGACACACTGATGGGGACAGATGTCTGCTCCAATGTCCTTTGCAGATTAATGGAGTTTGGCTATAGATGTGGCAGAGACTCGAGCACGCTCACATGTGTACGCGATAATGCCAACTGTGGGCATCAAATCCTTCTTATAAGACCAGACAGGGACCACGAGTCCATCTTAAAATACTGCCAGCTGCATCAGAGTTTTGGGTTCCCCACAGGCTGATGAAATGTTTTTGACATTTTGAGGCTTTACTGTCTCTTAGTGTGGGCTGAGCTACTGGTGTTACAACTCCAGATGACTGTTACACTTCCATCTGATGATCAAGGCTGCCTGGCCCCAGTCCTGGGCAATATCTTATATCCTATAACATTGTCTGACTCACGATGGACAGTTTTCTGTTTTCTCTGTCCTAAGCAGTAACCTGTACGAGTACTAGTCATTTATTTCAAATCATCCCCATCGTGATTGTGATCCGGATGCCGTTATATAGCAGCAATTCTATGAGAATTGCCGTCCTGTTTTCTTTGTAAGCTTGTGGGTCTGTAAAGCTCTTTGAGATGGCATACTGTGATTTGAGGCTCTAGCTACATAAACATGAATTAGCCCCAGCCATGAGCCTTTGAGCTACATTTAGCAGAAGCTAAACTATTAGCAACAGTTTCTCTCCACCTCTGAAACACTTCGCCGAGATTGACACGGGTTTTTTTTGCGTTTATTGTCAGACTCTCTTTTACACTCACTTTTTTGATAAGTCTGTTTTCCTTTTTTGAATTGCTTTGCAGTGAAGGCAGTTGTTGCCAATGCTGGAATAGAAACTTTTTCTGCAGGATTTCCTGCCATCGAATCAGATTGTGATTGCAGATGCACGTGCACGTCCCTTCAGATCACCATCTGAAGTGTATGCACATCTGCATTTGTAGAACAGCCAATAGGAACGCTCTCTCTGTCTGAAATGACCTGTGATTTCCCAAAGTCTCCCGTCGCAGGCTAGATGTTTTTTTAAAGATTAGATTTTGGCTTTTCCCCTTTATTGATAATACAGTGAATGTAGATTTTTTCTTGTCTTTCAGACCACTTGAATTACAATAGGCTTAAAGGTTATTATGGATTTTTTGTCCAATGACACAAAAACAGCCTACTCCAGCTTTAAAAAAGAACCAGAGATATCGTCTCTTCTATTTAATGCATTCTTCTTCTTTAGCACCTCCATTACCTACAATGCAACTCAAACAGTTATGCTAGTAGCAGCTAATGTTGCTTTGAGCTGCTAGCTTCAAGCAGAGATGAGAAGTGGGCTACAAAGGTCACTTAACTCCACACTCCCAGATTTTTTTTTTTTCCATTTTCAAACTTGTAGCCTTCAGATCCAGCTGACGCTCCCTCTGGAGTCATAAAAGGCTTTATGCTACTTTTTTCACATGTGCAGCACTAGTGCTCCCCGAGACCTGTAAACAGACTTTGGTGTGTAAAAAATCGGTGGAGTCCCCCTTACTTTCAAGAACAGTCTCTTTCGCTCAATTTCTCAAACTCTCTGGATAAATCAACACACAACGGTTCGACCTGCAGCTGTGGTCCATGTGCAAACCATCTGGAATTCGCTGAAGATAGACGTCAGCCTTCTGTCGTGAAGTGCAAAGCCACCGTGTCAAAGCCACATCAAGTTAACATAAAGTCATCTGAAAGCCAGTGAACAGCTGAATGACCTGCACCGCACAGCTGATGGTCATATGGAGAAAATCATCTAAAAACTGCAACAGCTGATGCAGCAGTCATCGTGCATTATCCACGGTGAGCTCGCTGGATGACAGATGGGAGGAAATGTTTTAAAAAGCCAGATCAAGGATTAACTGCCTTATCCGCTACATTCATTAATTCACGTCGACATTTAAGGCTGAGTGATGACAAGGAGCACATGATGCTCGTTGCGGTGCACAGAAACTACTTCTGGTTGTATTGCAATGATGTCAGTAGAATTAAAATATAGGTAAACCATCAACCCAAATGTCTAAATTGAGGAAAATAGCTTGTGTGAAGGCAACACTATACAGGGGATGTTAAATGGAAACCCTCCTATATAATTACTAGTTGTAGGGCCCCTGCTGAGCTAGCATGTCGACCTAAAGTGGCCACAGCAAAGGCAAATGAGGGGTCAGGTCCAGTAAAGGGTATATTTAGTCTGCCGATGGCAAGCTTTTTAAAAGCAACACACCCTTCCCTGAGTCACGTGGCTCTGGAAGATCTGAAAAACGTCCCTATAAACATACAGGCCAGTGAAGTAAGCTAACTAGAGGAACAAGGATTGCTGTGTGGTGTTCCCCGTCCAAGTACCGAATGTGCCTCTGTAGTCTGACATGAAAACATAATCACCATGTGCTTTTTCTTTTAATTAAAAAGGAGGAAAAAAGTGGAGGAGGTTTTACTATTGACATCTGCAATGGCAAAAATAACAATAAAGGGACTTAGTATTGAGCATCACCTAGAAAAGAAGCTACTTGTGTATTTACACATCTGAAATGGCCTTTTATGTCATCGTCCTGATAAGTACACAGTTTTCAGACAGAAATGTAGAAATGTTTCCTGGAGCCAATTAAGACTCCTAGGTGTAGTCCACATGTACATCAAGTATTTTTAAAACAGGGTATATGCCTCCTTTGTTCTAAAAAAATAACAAAATCACAACTGAAGCGCTGACAAGAGCATGCCAAACCAACAGGAGGCGATATAACCCTAACCCTGAAACCACGTTGGCCAATAAGAAGCCTGAAAAAAGTTGTTGCCGGAAGGTTACCTGGCTGCAACGGCGCATCGATCGCTCTGTAGCGCATTATAATGCCTCCGTTCCTCAATATAGTGGAAGAGTAACTGTACAATAATGTGCAAACATGTAAGTGGTCCATGTAAGTAGTACCAGCACTATTTTGGCCACGTCTGCCATTGCAGGAAATGTCGCCTCTCACTCGTTAGAAGCCAAAAACATTTTGAAAGTCTTCACCCTGGCAGTAGTTTTCCAAAAGATACATTTTCAGTGACCTAAAATGCAGTTTGCATGTGGACTAGGCCTCATACCAAAGATAAAGGCTATTTATAAAGATACGGCACTGCTAACACCACCAATGGTACACACTTCTTGTCTCCTAAGTGTAGCAGACGTCATCTAGATGGATGAAAAGTTAGATTTTTTCCACAGGACATTTATATTTTATTTTGCTAACATTAGATATCTACACAACAGCCATATTTAGCATTATAAAAAGTGGTAATCTGTGGCGATTGTGGACGTTAGCTTCGCTGTGTTGCCAGATCTCACGAGAGTTCGTTACTGAGACAGAAAAAGACCTCGAACAAAGTTAATTTTCTCCTGATCTGTCCGTCTGAAAAATTTAATTTTAGAGTCAGAATGTTCAGGAGAGATGTGGTTTCTTGTGAAAACTGGGTCCAATATTTTCTTTGCTGACCATGGGGCGAAAGGATCGATCATAATCTGTGTTCACGTTCACTCCCATTGGAATCAACAGACTCAGAACTGCTGCTATAGTCTCCTAAAGAGACGGGGCCGTAACTAAACCCACGTGACACAGATACAGGAAATGACTCGCGGGGGAGTTGCGGGGTCTCGGTTTATCTGCCGCTTATACTAACAGCCGTGTCCCTCTGCACAAATGCACAAATAGTAAATGGATTAAAAGGGAGACAACTCAAACTTCCAAAATTAAGCTGGGGAAAAGCACATAGGTGATACTGCTCCAGGTCACTTATCTTGGGGTGAATTCTGGTACATTATGGGGTCAGATGGAAGCCACAGCTCACAGTAAAAGTCATAAACCTTTCACTTGATGTCGTTTCCTTGAGGCTACTGTGATGCCGGCCAGGCCTTGGGGCGTATAATGTGAGACTATTTTGGGAAGCTGCGAAAGCCCAGCTGAAGGTCTTGTGGTCCCCAGCTGAAGGCCTCGCGGTCCCAAGTTAGTGAATGGTAGTCGCATTGGTGGTAGTTGTTTTTTTTTTTTTCAAACAGCAATAGCCAAGGGCAGGTGACTTCAGCTCCCAGAGTGGAATAAATCTCTAGGTCTGGATTTTGAATCGACTGACATGGAATATAAATATCTAGAGATGATCGCCTTTAGTTACATTGCAAACACTGATTTTGTGGTGAAAGAATACGAGATAAATAAACAAGTCTTTCAAATGACAGTTACTAGGCTTTCCCACCAGTCAGGGTACATTTGAAGGGGCTGTAAACATCACTAAAAAAAACCTGCTATATTTTCCTCCTCTCCTTTCTGCCTTTAAGGAGGACTCCTTTCTTTTCTGCTTTTCTCTCAGTAGGCACTGATTTCATGGTGGTAATTTTGGCCCGGCAGAGACAAAAACCTCCTCTGGAGTGCTGTGTGAAAACGCACCCCATCACCCACAGGCTACCACAACACTAACAGTGTGTCCTCCTGAACTTGGCATGCCAGAAGATAAAACACTAATTTTACTGTTTCCTTCACAGCACAGAACAACACAGCCAAGCCTGAAACTTTAAAAACACTTATCACACTGTTGTTCTCGTGATCTGGCGGACAGATTTAGGGCGCACTTCTGCCCTTGAGTTAATGAAAATAATTTAAGGCATTTAAAGTCCTCCTCCAGACATGTTTTAAAGTATGTAAAAAAATTAAAAAATAAAAAAAACTATGAAAAGGGGCTGGATGCAAATCTACTGGCCTCAAGCCCCGCCCACCACCGCTGCCATAGTTACGCTATAGAATGGCTCAGCCACAAGTTGATTTGATTGGTCCCTATGATGTCATAAAACCTGGCTGTCTGAATCTGGATTTTTGAGACTGCAGAAATTCTCAGCCATGGTGTTGACTGCTCATTTCACTCATGATATGTAGCAAATAAAAAACACCATCTCGACATGTTAACATGGTTAAAAACTTGATTGTCACTGGCGGGGGTCCTTAAGTAAATTAGGTCATTTAAAACTCAAGCAGAAAAATATGTTACAAAAATATGAATCCTTAGCAGCACTTATGAAAGTATTGATCCCTGGGAGACAAATGTTGTCAGCTGACCCTTCGCTAAGCCTCTCCTTCCTTAGTTACTGTTGCTATGCATATGCAGTTTACAACTCAAAATTCAAAGTAATAAAAAAATAAAGATTTTGTTCTTACAGTACATAACTCTGTTTGGATGTTTATCATTTAAATTATGAAATTTAAATAAAATGCTTAGAGGGTGAGGATTAACCAATATATGCTTTTTAAGAAACATAATCTTGGGTAACAAGTTATTTAGTTGCTGGCGTGTTAACTTCCCCAAACTGAGAGCAGGACGGAGCTGCTATCGTTACTCTAACTTTGATATATGTCGCTCCTTTTTGTAATGTAATCTCTAATCCCACATGATAACGTAGTTGGCTAAAGATACACTCCTGGAAGTATCGTTATGTTAGCTGGAAATGCTAACATTGCAGGCAACCGCAGGGTTTAATCCATTACTTACACTTCTGCTCAAGTGTTTTATAGTTTTGAAAAGTTGATAAAAAAAAGAAATCATCCTCCAAACTCTTGTTTAGAGCCCCATTCATACTGCTTCAGCATTTGGAGAAATTCAAAGCTGGACAGGCCTGCCATGCCTAGTTATGTTCGCTGTGATTGGACAATCACTGTTTGGGGGAGTGGTTTAGTGAACGAAAAGCTGGTTGTCAAAAGGCCACTGGAAGCAGGCAGCTGTGCGTGTGTACACCACGTATGTCATTATGAACATCATGAGATATGAGTAAGACAACATGGAACATCAGCTCGCTTCAAAGCAGATGTTAAATAAGAGGATCACAACGTAAAGAGGGAAGGAAAACCAAATCACACGGTGAGGGAAAACGACAAAATGATTGGTAGAAAAAAAAAGAAAAGTATCATTGCAAAAGTTTTTCCCCGCAAGCACCAAAGCCAAGCGGAATCAAATCAAAGGTGGATTGCCCAGGTGTGGTCATGCAGGGGGAATAAAAAAAAAAAAGGAGTACAACCCTGAGGTGGTTACAGAAGGAGGGGCAGGGGGGGGGTTGGAGAAGCATGCAGCATTCGTGTTGAAGCATGCGGGCCCGTGAGCAGCTCAGTGTCGGACTGCACAGCAAACAGGGGGGGAGGGCGGGAGAGGAGGAGAGTTTCTGACCTGTGGCTCCTTACAAGATGCGACGCTCTTCCTCTGGAGAGAATTATAAAATCCTCAAGCTAGGGAGGGGGGAGAAGACAGAAAGATCAGACAAGACAGTTATGTAGTGTGTGTGTGTGTGTGTGTGTGTGTGTGGGTGTGTGTGTGTGCGTGTGTGTGTGCGTGTGCGTGTGGTTAGTTGTCTAGACCATGGTTAGACAGATATAATGATGAATCAATGAAAACACATGTTGCACAATTAAATAACACTTAGAAACACATATAGGAATATCATCCATATGTCCAAGCACACACATGCACACACGCACATACACATACACAAGTGAGACAGATAATTCTGGGAAGGACAAAACAATTATATACTGACTTAAATATCCTCTGACCACTAAGCCGGTGATATCATATGATGTCTGTCAGGATACTGTTCAGTTTTTATAACCAAGGACAAATGAATGAGCAACCAAATGATAAATATTATCCTGTGCTTATATCATCAGAGGAACCTGAGGCCTGGGACTGCGATATTCATTTCCTCTTCCACTTCTTTGTCCACAACAGAGGACTGACTGTTCACCGTGGGCCAACCAGGTGTAAATAAATGCTTCATTTCCAAATCATAGACTGTATAAAAAGACGGACGCTAGTGACGGTTCTCACTGACCAATCAGTGGTCTGCAGTGTTTTACTTCGGCTTAGCTCGCTTAGAACCTCGACCGAGGTGGTACCAAAACAAGTACCAGGTACTCTCCACAAGCTTTGCAAATGGAAAACCAAAAAAAAGAGCGAGTCGAGTCGTGTAGAGCCGTGCTGTACCATGCAGAGGAAATACAGCAAAGTGAAAACACCTTCCCTTTAACACTGTTCACTGAATTCGATCTGCTCTATGTGGGCTAATCCCATGAGAGGTCAGCCACAGCCAAGCCTTAAATCTGCACAACTTTCATTCTGAGAACAGGTTGCACAATGTCTAAGAATTTGATCCAGAGAAATGTGGCATTATGCATTGGCTAAAATAAAGTTAAACTTGTATGTATTGTAAGTGAGCTTTAATTGTTTTAATACTTTTCCATTGTAGGTAGGGTCAAGTCACTTGTCACTAAGACGTTACATTAAAACTGTATGAAAACTCGTTTTGTGTAGTTCAAACAGTTCAAAACTCAGTTTACTATCATCAAAAAATCCTCACATTTGAGAAGGAAGAACCAGCAAAAGTTTTATATTTTTGCTTAAACATGAAAGAAAATTGTTGATTAGTTTTCTGTTGATTGACTAATCTGTACTTTCATTACAGACACAAAAATCGTAACCTGATGATGGCACTAAATATCAAAGTTGTTACAAATCATCCCGACAAGGACATGAATGTGTTACCCAATTAGCTGAAAACCACAAATGATAACCTCATAGTGGCACTAGAGAGAAAGTCAAGAGATCAAGGAAGTCATTAAGACTTTGGCCCAAACCCAATGTCCCCCCTAAACCCTGAGCTGCAAGGGCAGGGTTACCCCAGCCTGTCTTAAATCCTTGTTAATGTAGTTTCTGTGTAGGCCTAAATTTAGGCATACCAGCACTCCCAATATAACCAGACTGAACAGCCATGTGCCAGTCCTGCTTGTTCACAGTTTTTCATCTTTATGTTTCCAGGCTTCCCCTGGTAACCCCGTGTTTTAACGTCAGAACATTATGAATTGTGGGTTACTCCCTCAGGCAAAGTCTGCAGAAATGCAGATTTATGGAAAGTGTTCATAAAGGGCTCAAAATGTCTGCAAGAGAGCCCTCAAGCACTTGAAGATTTGACAGTGGGACAGCCCTAAGCCCTCACGCACTTAGCAAGAACACGCCTCAACGTCTGCGAGTCTGTGAATGTGGATATTGGGCCAGTGTCTGAGAAACGTTTGTACCATATGTTTATCCATGAAGTAGATGTTAAGATATGTCACTGGATAAGTGAAAACTTTAATCTGTTGGTGGTGCTAGATGAAATGTCAGGGGTCCCGCTGACATTGCAATCATTTAGAGCCGCACGACTAGCGTGGATAAAAAACATCCTTAGGTATTATCGATTAAGAGTTTAACACTCAAAAACTCTGCTAATCTGCTGATTACCACCAACCAAAACAGTTTTTTAACTTTGGCAGAATTTTTCTTCGTGTAAGACCACATCTGCCTCAGAAGCTGATTGAGAAAATAGGTCTTAAAATTTTGCACAGCGTCAGCACTGGAGTTGTGCATCACTAATGAATCGAGACGAGAACAAAGACTTGAGGCAGTAATCTGCAACGGCAGCAACGGAACAGTCAGCTGGAAAATTCTTTCGCTTTTCTTTTCAGGGCATGAAAACAAGATTTCATAAGTGAAAAAGGGAGGGAAAGTAGAAATCTTCTTAATGCCATCGTGACAGATGGTTGGGCCTCCATTCACAACACTTTCCAGTCTGTTCCCTTAGACTGCTTCCCTGAGCAAAATGAAAACCTTTACAACAAGGCTGAATACATTCTCCCTGCACAAGTACACAAGCTTTATTCCCACAGTCCACTACAATCCAACTCTGTTTGAGTGGAAAACATGGGCTTACATATTTACTTTGCCTTCACTATAGTTCAGTTTGGGACTTTGTAACAGGGATCAATACCGAATTATCTCTACATTCTAAAAATAACGAATTTATCTTTAAAGATAAACAAAAGTAACCCAAAATAACAGACTAAAGCTGTCACAATGGATGTTGCTGTGACAACAACAGATACTGTCCCAGAACAAGGAGACAAATCTTCCAGACAACTGAATTCAGGTCACCCAAATCAACCCAAATATGCAGATTCATTAGCATTTGCTTGGTGGGGTAAGCTACTGTAATGCAGCCCCCACCACCCCTGCTCTACTGTATAAAACAATAATCAGATTATGTTAAGCAGAGATGATACACACCAGACTACAAGCATGGACAGTTCACCAACAAGTGACGTATGTTACTGTCTTTTCCTTGGGTTTCACGTTTATTAAACTGTGACCACGGTGTCCTGTAATGAGTCGGCTGCGGTGGAGAATATTTATCTATATTAAGATTGCTTTTTTCATTTCCGTCATCAAATATAGATTTTAGATTACTCTAAATAATAGCATATCAGTTTCATTGGTTACTATCAGTTTCCCAAAGCCACACAGGATATTTGCTCATGCAGATCAAGGTCAAGAGTCATGCTTGATAGTTGCAGTGTGTAGCCACTTTAAGCCCAATGTATGTTTTTCCATCTTCCTCCAGACTTTCCCATTCTCCTGCCACTTCCTCGCTCAAAGACACACACACAAAGAAAAAAAAACATGTATGCAAGCAAGCACAGATACACGACGCAGCGAGTCCCTGCCTCTCGCCCTCCTCTGACAGCATCAATGGACCTCTGGGAGAAGATGACAGTTGCGTAAGATTGATGAGCTGTAGGCCAAAGGGTGCATCCCCCTCGACATCCTTAGGAAGCACTTTGACTTGGCTTCCCTCGGCTCCCACAAAACCCTGTGACAGCTGATACAGACTTTTTTACTATGCACCCACGAATCCCAATGACACCGGTGACACCACGCCTTCACGTCTCAATTCAGGACGTCCTGAGTGGGTGTCGAGCCCGGGTGCGAGCCCAGCCGTGCCCCCAAACCACGCCCTTGGTGACACAGCGGTCTGGAGAGGGCACAGAGAGGAAGTGGAGATGTCACGGGTCTGGGTTTTTTTAATTGATGAGTGGACTTGAATGAGGACTGGGCAAAGCTGTTGAAGACTCTTCAAGCCAGAACAAATTTATTAATAGGCCCTACTTCAGAAACCCAGCCTACGGTAAACATACTGACAGGACGGTCCATTGAGCTCACTCCACTGTGACACCTGATTTTCTCCCGAGTTGATAAAAGGTCCCAGCTCGAGCTTTTGTCTGTATCTTATGACCAGCACAACTCTGTTTCTCTTAAGGCCCAGACACGCCAAACCGACAAAGAGCTAGCGCGACGAAGGCCTCACGTCGCCTGCGTCTGGGCCAAAAAGTTGCACTTGGAACACTATATACGTTTTGCGCCAGCGTGAGAGAAAATAACTCTCCATACCACCAGGTGGCGGTAGTCTGTATTCGTCATTCACAACAGGACAGATTCAAGACACTAGTCAGCCAGCTAGCACATTAACAACAACCTGATGATGGAAGGACAAATTATATTTACCGTGCACTAGCGAACAATAAACAATTCGGAACAGTTTCTGCTAAAGAACTCACTCGCTAAAAAGAAAATCTTACCCGATACAACAAGTTTGTTTTTGATCTCAGGTCCTCTTGACTTTAGTCGTTTGATTGCTTTCCTCACTTCTGTTTCTCTTCTCGTGCACTGATTCGCATCAGCTGAACAGCCAATCAGAGTGACTTCTCTCACCGACGGGCTCTGCCGCCACTTCAACAATCGGCCGAAAAGCCACCAACAAGGGCTGACTAGTGTAGGGCTGGGTATCGAACTTCGATACTTTTAGGCACCGGATCGAATTGTATCGATACTATCGAGTATTGCAGAATGCCTCGTCATTCAATACCAAATTTCAATACCTAAATCTAATCAGCATCAGTGAGCCAATAAGCATGCAGCATGTTTGTACCAGCTAATAATGATGGCGATTAGCTGTCCAATGTTACATGTCGTAGAGGCATGCTAGAAAAACACTAAGTTACTCACAGAGACGGGGCTCATGTGTGTGTGTTGGTGTGTTTGGAGAAGCTTGAAAAATAAAGATTGGTGTAATGTTGGAATTTATTTTTGTTAAAATGGATTTCACAAAATTGGTATTGAAAAAGTATCATTCAGGAACTGAAGTCAAGGTGTCGGTATCGAATATTTGATAACCAGCCCTAGACTAGTGCCAACGGTGCAGGACACACTGCAAAAACTAGGGGCGGCAAACACTCACTGATGGCCCGGCATTGGCCGACGGCCTTTATCAGTACCGATGTATTATATTTATTCAGTCTTCAAATGTCTTTATTCTCAAGGGTGCAACTTCTGACCAAGTACTTGGGCGTTTAGCAGGTTTCTAACTAGAACACATGTTGCAGCTTTGTGTGAGTGACAGTTGCAAAGCTCTTAACCAGCTTCTGACGGTGGTTTTGGACCCTCGCTCCCCTGAGACTGACATGAATACACACATGTGGGGCCTTAACTGATACAGATACACAATGCAAACAGATATACAGTAGGCTGGGAAAAGGCCTCTCATCTCTATGACAGTGTGGTCATTCCAGTAAAAAGCCCCCCCACCACACCAAACCCCACCACATACACACAGTCTCTCATCTGTGCAGCCACCCTTACGGTCCATCTATAAACATTCCGAGTCTCTGACAGGGCTGTCAGCGTGCACCACCACAGGTGGGGGAGGGAAGGAAAAATGAGAGGGACAGAGGCAGAGAGAGGGTTTGCTATGAGAGAGGATATTCGAGCGTGCAAATTCATACAGTGGTTGAAGAGAGAGGACAAAGAGAAGAATGAGGAGAAATGAGTAGGAGGATTCTCCTTATGGAAAACAAGAATGGAGCCGCTGCACAAAGAAACGCGAGTATGGTTAGAGGGCTTAAAGAACAACACATTTTTCCTTCTTGCTTCCGTTTCTGTGTTTTCCCCCAAAGAACGGAGGCGCCCAGTTCCATAGCTTACATTTAGAAATGTGTTTCAGACAAAATAACACATTATTTTGATTTGTAAAGTGAAGTGTTTTCATATGACTACATTCTCTCCATGCATTAGAGCACTGTCTTTCTGTCCTACTTTCATACATGATGCAATACAGTGAACTCTGGTGCAAATCAATTTGAAAGAAGCAAAAAAACAGATCCCCTGGGTGAAATTCCAGTTCATTCAAATCCTGGATGGAGGGTGCATGGACTCTGTACTTTCGCACACAAACATGCGCACACACACATGCGTACACACAATGCAGTGTGTTGAAGAGGATTAACGCAGGCTTGAATTTCAACAGAAAGAATCCCTGTCTACAAGCACTACGGAGCAAATCTGGCTTTAGAAACTTTCCTCATCCCAGAGCATCCTGGTACAAAAGGAGGCTGAACTTAAAATCCTGCAATTGAAATATGTTCATTTTTGAGGATGCAAGGGCACATTTGCAGCTGGATAATAGGCTCCTGAATCAAAAGCAACATCTGCATGGAAAACAGAGACATAAATAGAGCTGTACCCGACTCAGAATGTTGCCGGTCAAATCAGATTTTGTGTTTGTTACTTTTTTCTCATATAGACTATCACGCTTCATTGAACTGCCAGATTTTTTAACAGTGTTCGAGGGAACGCTCAGGGTAGGGCTCTCCTCAGGGTAGGGCTGACTAAATTCTTAGTCAACTAACACTCAACACTAGTCAAATAGTTTAGTTGATTTAATCGACAGATCTGTAAAACTCAGTTAAAGAATCATACAAACGCACCACTTTAAATCTTGTGTTTACCCAAGATGTGCTCATAAGTTTCTTGGAAATAAGTCACTCAGAATGAAAAAAAGAAAGAAAAAAGGACTAATCAACTAAAAAAATCTTAGTCGACTAAGACCAAAATGACCGATTAGTCACCTATTCGACTAAGAGGGAGCAGCCCTATTTCAGGGTGAGACGTTCATGTAATGTAGTAAATAAGTCAAGTTAGCTTTCCGAGCTAATGCGTGCTAACTACTTCATACTAAGAACTACAACTTCATGTAGTGGAATGATTTTACCCCGGAGAGCAGCGTGAAAGCGAGAAACGCTCACTCTGCAGCAATGCACACTGACTGAGATTCTTCGAGAGTCTTTGTTTTGTTTTTTTGGCAACTGAGGGGTCTCCGACTGATGGTTCAAATCTTCGACTTTCAGGGATCAGCCCTAGACAATGAAACTCTTTTACTAAACAAATATGAAGATTATGCACTTCAGGGTCGATATGCACTTTGTTGGAAAATGTCAGAAAATTGTGAATGCAAAGTATTCCACTTGTTCCTAGATGTGTCTGCAGGACTAGCGTGCATCTGGGAATACCAATTGGAATCTACAGGAATGTCCACTGATATCCCGCTATGTGTAAATGTTTGCTCATGAGAGAGCTAGAGAATGTGTGTGTGTGTGTGTGTGTGTGCGTGTGTGTGCGTGCACGTGAGAGAAAATAAGTAGCCGTCTTCTTCTGCCTTTGTATGAATCTTAAGTAGTCCCATGTTGAGGGAGGCTTTGTTCGCCGTCACCGTCGGGGGGCACGTCCTCCAACTTTTCCCCTCACTTCCTTTTGGCGTAACATTTATCATTCTTCCCGACGAACAATCATCCTACAACATGGACTACTATCTAGCGCACAATAAACTCCCACCCCCACCCCCTTTTGGCCCTTTCTGGTTGCTCGGATACCTTTCATCCAATGGGACAGCTTGTCAACAACATCATCACTTACTTAGAAACTCCCAACCTTCACTTTGCTTTGCTTTGATTTGGTCCAGCGGAGCCTTATTAAAAAAATACTGCTTTCAAAATAAAGCGTCCAAGAACATCTTTTTCTTGTTTGGCTTTTATGTTGCATCCAAAACACTTAAAAACTTCCAAGGCTAAATGTCTGGCTCTGCAAAGAAATGCAATGCATCCTTAAAAGGACGGCTGGGCTGAAGTGGTACAACCTTCTAATTTGCAAGAGAATTCCCCTCTGGCCAAATATAGCATTATCCGGCTCTACTAACCGACTAAGATGCACAATATTTTATACTGGCATTATATTGTGCTGGTGTTAGCCAGAAGAGCTACCCTGAGGCCTGTGTTTCATAGAAACATTTCTCTCTCTCTCTCTCCCTCGCTCTCTCTGTCTCTCTCTCTCTGTGTCTCTCTCTCTGTGTCTCTCTGTCTCTCTCTCCTCTGGTAAACAGGTGCATTAGTAATTAGAGGAGAGATGCTGGAGGCTGACTAAGTGCATACAAACAGTGATTCACGCCAACCTCATTCCATCTACCATCGGGATGTTAATCCTTAATAGTTTAACCTAGAGCTCAACAACTAATTGAAAAGTTATCGAAATCGCAATGAGGCCTAATCGCAGGAGGTGCAATATTAAAGGCAAAATGTGTGTCTACCATTTTGAATTAAATATTGTTTTGCTGCAGAGATGTCCTGGCCTACACATCATATTCTACAGACTTAAGAAAAAAATATTTACAGATCCCTGCAAAAAAATAATCATAACGTGATCATTTAAATATATTTTTCAATGACAATAATGATCATTAACTCTAATATCGCGCATCATATCGCAATTGCAATATCAGTTAAAATAATCGCAATTCATTCTTTTTTCTAAATCTTTCAGCCCTAGTTTAACCGTTAACCAACAATTTGAATTTTGACCAATTTATACTATCAGTTAAAAATATCATTTCCACTTTTTAAAGTCATTTTTAAAAAACAATGTTTGTTGCAAACTTTGCACTAGAAAGTTGTGTTTTAAGCTCTTTTTTCGGATAAGTTTGTGGCTCTCACGAGCGACTGGTGAACGCCGCTCACAGCGGAGAGCTGCGTGACACATGCTTCTATATGGATGAGGACTGCCGTGCTACATCGGACCTTCCTACACACAGAGTACGCCAGGCAGACACAGCTAAACTAACTAATTGATGCGGTGCAGGCTTGGACATACAAGCGTGCAAGCGGTTCCATTCTTAAAAGTGTGTCCACGACGATACACGCAACATCGTGGCTGCGCGATCGCAGTCCGCAGCTGTCCACGCACACTGAGCGCGGAAAGCATGTCCGAGCCTCCCGGATGGGTGAGCTGGGATTCAGCTGCCTGCTTGTCGATTCGAGGGTCAGCTATCGGTCAGAAAAGAAAAAATCTAAATTAGCATTCCTAATGCAACAACACTACCATGGATTCTTTACTGTATGCATATAAACCTCCTCTGCATCTTCACTGAGTCCTGCACAAGCACATTATCACCACACTTCATCAAAGTATTCTGAAAACAACCTGTTTCTTCTGTTTTGTTGCCGGCCAAACTTTTTTTTTTTTTTTTTTTTTTTAACTGCCCCTTTCATTTTCTGTAACTCAAGCACATAATAGGCCTGGCCTTGTTTGGCCTTCGCCGTGTGTTTGCGCCTATCCCTTTCAGCTGACTGGTCTGCACCACTTATTCCGCTTATTATGAACGCTGACAGCAGATTATTTTGCTTACTGCACCCAAATTCTCCGTCCTCTGTATAGATCAAATCCACCAAACACCGGCCTGAGAGACAAAGGCAAAAGTTGACAAAAGAGACAAAAAGAGAAAAGAGATAGGGAGCATATAGAGAACGGGTCCAAAATGAAAAGAGGGAAGAAGGACCCACGGAAAAAGGAAAAGGTCGAGAACACAGAGAAGGAGCAAAGGAAGAGGTAGAACGGCAAAGGCTCAAAACCCTTTAAATGATTGTGTTTTGTCAGGGAAATAAAGACCAACCAACAGCAGCAGCAACATACCAGCACAGTGAAGGAGAATGCAAATCAGCCCCGATGCAAATGTCATACGTCTTCTGGGGCAAAACAGACTGTCTTTATACCACAACCCCCCAACACAACACACTTCTCTCTGTGCTGCCAGAACCCCCGATTCTCCTCCACTGCTGTACTGAAAACACACACACACACACACACACACACACACAAACATCTCCAGGAGACAATCTTGTGCAGAGCGAGAGAAGTGCAATCACACGAGACAACATCATCTTCTTACTTCACACTACACAAAAGGCACACAGAGTACAGTGGGCTCTTTCCACAAACAAACACACTTTTGAAAAAGATAAACCACTTACTTGTCTGTCATGGCGTCGGCTAGCGAATACTGATTCATTAAAACTCCTTTTCACTTTTCTTCACCCAGTTGGAAATGGTTGAGGGAGAGGCCCGGGGCAAATGGCACAACAGCAGTCTACAAGATAAAACAATGATTTGATTATTAAAACAGCTGCAGATTAATCTTCTGTCGATCAGCTTTTCATTGTGCAATTACAGTTACAAACACTCCAACACTGAAATATATAAAGTAGGTTGATAAATTATGATAATTAGTGTGCGACATAATATGCCCCATATTAGTTCATGTCTTTGCAATGGAGATTTAGTTTTTTTTATCATTAATTATGCAAATTATTTTGTTCTATATGCATGTAGGTCAAGATAATTCAATGTTCTCTGATGAGAAACAAACACTTTATAAAAACAAGCAAATCACTTCTACTGCAGTGGTTACTGTGAAAGTCAGCAACGACAAAAAAAGAAAAGAAAATCCCCCGAACAGGCCATCGTCCAGGCTGGGGCTACAGCTAACTTTGCAGACACGCTTCACTTGCTCACAATTATCCTAGCAAGGCCTGGTCTCTTCAACTTTCTGGGGGATACGGTTACCATAGTTACCAAGGCAGCCGACCAGCCAGCTAGCTAGCATAAATAGAGTGCACCGAGCAATCCTGCAGACAGTCTGAATCCAGTCACAGACGAAGAATGCATCGTGTCACTGAGGAGCAATGATGACAGTTTCATTATCCAGCATCAAAGCTTGCATAATCCATAAATCTTCACTAATAAAAACATCAAACAAATTACCAAGAGGGTGTAGGAAATGCCATAATTAAAAAGAAATCTATACACACACCTCTGCTAATGATGCATATTTGGGAATGCACATAAATCAGCAGATGTTCACTGCCAGCATTCGGATTTTAAAATTTTAATGAGGCATCCTGCATCCTGCTGGCTGATGTGCAACCTCCAAAACCTGGCATTAGCATCAGCTTATCTGCCTTTAAAAGATTATGATAGCAGCACATTAGATCCATAGATCAGAGCTGGTTATGTGTTAACACAGACTGTGACCTGCCAGAGTGGGATTTAGGTTCCATAAGCAGATATAGAAAGGTTAGATACCAGTCAAGTAGACCTGAAGCAGAAAAGGGAAGCTTTTAAATCATGTTTTACCTCAGAAATATATTTCAGTTAATAATCCGACACTGATTAACCAAAGAGGACTTAATGGTTTTATCGCTGTCAGCTACGACTGGATGGAAGCAGAAGAGTGAGGGTAAACCCCGCCCAATCCTATCAGCCCCAAACCCAGACAGACAGCCACCAGCCTCAGAGCCAGCCAGCGGCAGACCGTCTGTGTGGGGATCCTGTGCTTTCCTTTCACCTTTTCCATCCGACATCACCCCTGAACTCTGAACGCTGTGTCTGCAAGACCTCACTCTTTTCTAATGCTCTTACCTGTCAGTCTCTCTCTCTCTTATTTCCCTGTCTAATGGCAGCGCATTGAACTTTCGTCCATGTATCTGTCTTCAGTGCAGAGACAGCATTAGCTGTATACGCCCAAGTAATCTCCGGTAATCAATTGACTTCCATTTCCTCTGGTCTCTCAGCCACTGTGTTTATGGGAAATATTTTTTTATAAGAGGAACAACATCGCAGTTACCCTGCATTCATGTGGTGTTGGAATAATTTGAAAAATTAGTTCCCGACTGGGGAAATTCACGTGAACGCCGCCTCAAGTTGAAAATTTTGGAACATAAGATGATTGCCGAGTTGACGTTATATTACACAGAAACATGGAGGATGAAAGTAAATGTTGGGTTGATGGGAAGAAACTTTATCAATTCATGTATTGCATGTAATTTGTAATATGGTATTAGGTAGTTAATAAAGTAAAGTTATTTATTAGCATTAACCCTGAAGTCAGGTAAAGCAATATTTTAGTGTTTTTAAGGAATGTACTGGGGAAGCATCAAGTCTGGGAGAAAATCACTAATATAAAGCTTCAAACTGTTTCAGTATTCTTGGATAGCAACATGAATCTTCACTGTTTAAACGCTCTGAGTAATAAAATACAACACATCTTCTTTGTAACATCCATTTTGTTTCCATATTTGGACTTAAAGCTCATGAACACACTGAAGTTGGAAGAACGACTTCCCAACTCGGAAAATGGGACCATCCGAGGAGCATGTGAATGCATGAATACCCTCGGAGAAATTTGACTGACTTGGAGTGAAATTTGACTGAATTGGGGTGAAATTTGACTGAATAGGGATGATAGTGCAGAGTTATCCACAAATTTTGATAATTCTTTGTTCAGTTCAAAAATTGGCTCCACCAGAATGCTACGGATGAAATGTCACTGCATTTTTCTGGAGAAGCACAATAAAGCCCATTTCAAAATGACATTTCCTTACATTACTGAATGCTTGAACTATGCAAGAATCCATGCTTTTGCACAATGTGGCAATCCACCCAAGTATGAGAGCTTTATATAAAAAAAAAATGTCCCATGCTCACCCATGCATGCTGTTGTGATGATGTATGCAGTGTTTGCCTGCTAAAGCCAGGAGTTTCTTACCCAAAGCCCAAAATTAAACGTGTGCCTTCTCACGCAAACAATGACAGTGGCTGGATGCTGGCGTTCAACACAATACTAAATGCAGTGAACAATAAAGAACAGTCCGACCGTGCTGCAAGAAATCTGCAGCTGGTGGTTTAAAAAAAAAAAAAAGATAATGTGAATGACAACAGTGCATGGCTGAGATAGAGATGTAGCCAGAAGAACAGTGCACTTTCAAGTGGAGCGATAGCACTTGAAAAGACATGGAGCTCACAAACAATTAAATCAAGCATCTTTTTTTTCCAAGTGTTTCAATGTCCAGTTAAAGAGAACAACTTGTGGCACAGTAAAGGAAAATCTGAAAGCTGGGAGGGCAATGCCACTCCTTTCCCCTCTTAAGGGAGATATATGAACTCCTGACAACAGCCAGCCAGGAGAAGACAAACTGTTTCCACATCTAAAAGCTGGGCACACACACTATGTGATTTTTACTGCTCTGGTGTGAGCTCACACCACACATTTTAATCAGCCCTTCTGCACAGAAAGAACCTGCTCACACTGTACGGATCAATTGACCTGCCACGACTTTGGCTGATCACATCGCAACAGCAACTTTCGCAATAAACACATCGTGAAAGGCTGCGACATATCGCCAAAGACACTCAGGGATTTTTTGAGTTAGTTGAAAGAGAGTATTTGTAGAAAACTGCTCTTTAGAATGTAACTTTTTTAAATTTTTTTCTTTTTTTTAAATGGTGCCTTTTGTGTTCAGTTCAAAGTTCACTTTGTTCAATAAA
>JAOVVB010250032.1:0-20500 GCA_028570985.1 Heterobranchus longifilis | reverse complement strand
TACATTACAAAAATAGTTCACAAGATGTGTTTCTGTAAACATTTTGAGGCGACAAATACGCCAAGCAGTTTCTGAATCTGTCTTCATTTTACATCAACTACAGTTAGTTTAAATGCCCCTGATTTGCATAAAGTAGCCTCAACCTCAAACCTCAACTTTATGCAAATGAGGAGAGGTCAACGCAACACCGCGCCCCCGTTTCTCGAAACGCGATGCGGCGCTACCAGAATGCATTGCACGGCTGCTTACATAGACAATGAACAGGAAGCGTGGAAATGACGCTGACTGTGGACACGTACCGTCACACAGTGGTAAACATTTTGGCTCCAAACGCCATGAAAAACACAAATTATGAATTTTATATTTTAGAAAACAGAATAGGGGAAATAGTCTGGAAACACAAATATGTTTCCATGTTCAGTTTTATTTTTTCCATACCTGAGAATTACTAAAATCAAATTGCATAGTTTTCAATACTGTGTAGGAACCCTGAGCTAAGTCCCAAATTTGACTTTTATTCATACCTGCCTTTTTTTTAGTGGTAAATAAACATTTGTGCGGCAGTGGACAATCTTAACTTTGACATGAACAACAGTGGCCTATTACTCAGAAACAAAAGGACCTCCCAATATCACAACTGTAGAAAACATCCAGGGTAAAATCAACCATTTACTTTAACATTCAACTGTAAATCATCATATCCTACTCCCTTACCGTATGGCTCGGCTGAAAGAGGAGTAGAGGGGGCATGCGGGGATGTCGTTCGGCTTCTTCAGGGCCCAGTAGTAGGAGGCGAAGGCCCCGGCCAGCGTGCACTGTCCCAGCGCGATGGTGAAGTTGACCAGCCAGAGGAACACAAACAGGTTACACAGATGGAGGACCAGGATGTAGCGGTGGTACACACTTTCCCCACCGTAGAAGGCGAACAAGCATTGTGACCCGGGGCACACTCTGGTAATATTGGTCTGACTGAAGGTCTGAAAGAAAGCAGCAGATTTGATCTCCTAAGTATTGTAAATGTAATATTTCTGTTACACTTCACAAATCACAGAAAAACACTGGTGTTGTTTTTTTCCTCTGTTTTGCATGTTAATGAATATTTAACCAATGTATGTCTTTGAAGTAATCCTGCATTTATTAAAGGTTGTGTGACCACACAGCATATAAATACTTTTAGACTCTCACATTACCTTGCATGAACCGGGGGGGGAGGCTGATGAATAACGCTTGTCAAATAATCGTTCACAGCTGTCAGCCACTAATGTGATCTCTATTTACATTAGAGCATTAGAGATTGATTGTAAGAACTCACTGCCAGCTATCAGATTTTACTTGTAGGCAATAAGAAGACGCCGTTACATTCGCTTTGATTGATTACAGTCTGACCAAGAACTGTTTCACAGAGCAAGAAGAGGCAGAGAAATGACACAGTTACAAATATAAAGAAGTATTTATCCAGTGCACGCACTTCATTGTGTAAAAGAGAGGAGGGGGACTAACCTTTGGACTGCATGTGAGGTTGGCATACATGCATTTATCGTCAGTAGGGGTGACCTTGTAGACGGCATTACCAGAGGATGCTAAGAAGCTGAGGGGAAAAATAGTTAAGGGCAAAACAATGGGGAATATCCTGTGTTTTAATACTTCAAATGTAAGTGTATTAAAACAAAACTGCCTGTATTTTATCTACTGATACAAAGTCATCTCATACATCCAGGCATTACAATGCTAGGTCTGTGATAAAAGACTCACCGAGACACAAGAACACAAGCTTGTTCCCATTTTGCTTTTAAAAACAAAGTGAAAGAAGCACTATCCATTTTCTATAATTACATCAACTACAGCAGTGCATGATCCGTTTACTGATTTGGTGGATAATTTTAATGTAGTGTTTCTACAGTAAAACGACCGCAGAGTGCACGAACGCAGCAGAAGTCTCTCTGAATGAGTCCGTTCATCAAGGCACCGGCAGCAGCCAGAAGGATACACTGCTGTGACGGCCCAGTAGGCGATGCAGATGGCCAGAAGGAAAAAGGTGATGATGGGGTAGAAGAGAGTGGACATGATGTAGCTGATGGCCCTAGAAAGAAGAAAGGTCAAACAGCTTTTTTGAGTTGTGTTGCTATTACATGTTATTCAATTTTCAAGCAGTCAACAGAGCTTTTATCCATACTTGAAATCACAAAAAGGTACGTAGACCTGTCTAACTGATAAGACTGACTGACATGGGTATCTGCGTCCTCGTTTCCAAAAGGTCTCTGTAAGCGCCCGTACACACGTCTCCGTTTTAAGGGCTCAGAAATGCCGGAGTAATGTGTACGCGAGGCATAAACGTAGTAAAAGATATGCGTTTTAAAAAGAAAATGCAGTAATGTGGATGTAGGCTTACTTGCTTCCCTCCTTCAGTAATGCAATAGCGATGCGCAGCCTCGTCCGCAGAAATATCAGCATCACGATAGTGATGGCCTCAATCACAGCAAGCGAGATCACTACAAAACAAATGATATGTTTCATTAGTAGACACAACAAATGCAAACAACAAATTTTACCCAAGTTAGTAAAAATAATTATTTTCATCACTGTACTAACATTTTAATTTTGAAAAAGTCAAGTCTACAAGGATGGAAAGATGTTGTTCATATGATTGTGGTGAAGTAAAGCTCAGTGGGATGAGCACTGCACTGTGGCTGGAAGGGTTTGGGTTCACATAATTATATAGAAAGTAGAGCTGAACAATTAATCTGAATTTTTATCAAAATCGCAATATGGCCTGCTGCAATTTTCAAATCGCAGGAGGTGCAATATTTGTTAAAGGCAAAATATGTGTCAAAATACCATTTTAAATTAAATATTGTGGTGCTGCAGACCCTAACAATTTTAATCATTTTTCAATGAAATGTACGGAAGCAGGACTTTTTTTTTTGCCAGGCAATTTTTTCGAATCTATTTATTATTTAATTTTTCGTCCATGAAAACAGGTGGAAAAAACATTTGAGGCTCAATTTTTTTCAAGTTTCTAAAAAAAAAAGAAATTCTATCTATCTTTACAAAACTTTTCCCAGATTAAAAAAAAAATCACCTGTTTACCCAGATTTAAAAAAATTCTGGCAACAAAACAAAAAAAGATCTTGTTTGCCTCTCGGGGCTTTTGTAAAAATGAGAATAATGATGCATATCGCGAATCATATCGCAATTGCAATATCGGTCAAAATAATCACAATTTGATATTTTTTCAAAATTATTCATTCTAATAGAAAGTGTTAAGTAAATGCATGGTAGTGGATGACAACATACTGAAGATGAGCCATGTTTGGCTGAGCTGAAGGTAAATGCTGAAGTCCGTGTGGAAGCCGATGTCAGAGATGGTGACATTAGCACCTGGCTTGGTGCTCAGAGTGACGTACTCCCAGTAGCAGTGCCAGATACCTGAGACACAGAGACACACAGGATGCAACAAGGTAAGACAAAACTGCCACAGCTTGCCATGACAACAGAACTGCTCATGGCAAGATAGGCAAGAATGTAAAATGTAAAATATGGGGGCAACATCTCCAACATGTGTACCAAGTATGCAGCAGCCGCTGACAGTGAATACTCACCGAAGGCGACCGCAGTGATGACACCAAAGATAATGAGCCACAGGAGCACACCAGCAGTGTAGCGCAGCAGCAGGATAAAGACCAGACTGACCGCCATGGTTATCACCAGACCACTGCAACAACACAAACACATCTGTATCAGTATCTGACCAGTAAATACATTCATTTAGACTTTAATAATTAACTTAGTAAGATGTTCTGTAACACCTACTGGAGTAAATTCCAAGCAGGTAGGACAGTAGGAATTATTTGCATGTTGAAGTTAAAGGGTAATTTTTCAAAATGTCATGTTTCATCATTTATTTCACTGATGGGTCAGATGATTTTCTCTCCCCACAGATGAGCACATAATCCATATATAGAAGTGAAAACATGAAAATCATGCAAAAGCCACAGCACATTCTTACATGAGGATCCAGCACCAGGAATTTGCATAATCCTCAAAGACCTTCATGCCAACTTCTTTGGCATTCAGCAGACTGGCGATACCTCTGTGATGGAGTAATGGGAGAGAGGTGACAAAAAAAAAAGGGATTTAATTAATAAGGACACAGAGAGAAACTGTGGCAGGTTTGCGTTACTGCCTCTAATAATAATTTTACTGACTAGGGTTTCCCAAAAACATTTTGGCACTTTATTTATCTTTAATGCTCTTACTATGAAACAAAAGATGAATACAGTTTCAAAATGCTTTTGATATTCTCAGCTACTTATTGGGTTATGATGGTCTGGAGAAAACATTGTAAGTTTCATATCAAAGAGCCACGAAACAGCATTAGTGTTACTGAAGCACTATGGAGCAATAGTTCCTTCAGTATGGCGGTAAATGGTACAGCAGCGTGTTACTGGATGTGATACAGAGGAGCACCTAGTGGAATAGCACGTATCAATGGATGTGTCAGATCAAGAACTCATTTATTTCTGTTCACAGTTCAGGTAAAGTGTTCGTTAATCACTGAAAACAAAATAAATTATTCAAATACTCAACATAACACAATATAAAGTGTATTGTTTTTTTTGTTTTACTTGTCACCTGAATTAATATTTATTTAAAAACAGTACTGTAAACCTCAAAATGACTCAATCTATCATGAAATCTTAACTTCAAAAGATATTTCGGATCTTCTGAAGTGGGGTTGTATGAGGTATTTTTCCATAGTCAGTGTATTACCTACAGTAGATGGCGGTTGGCACAACCCCAGTGTGGAGAAGCAGACATGGAGTCCCAGCATTGAAGCAAAGCAATGTAACGTTACTGCTATGACATCAGACCCTGATGAAGACCTGGAGCTGATACACATTGGTCTATTTTATTGCCTGTATGCTCGAAGAATAAAATCATCATCGTTTCACCAGAAGGCAGGTTTTTTTCCAGAGTTGCCTGCATCACTTTATGATAAGAAAGACTTCCTGGATTCTGTTTTTTGCACCTGTCAGATCAGCCATCAGAGCCATGCGGCGCTTCCTCCTTCCATTGTAAACTTTAATTTTCTTGTATTTGTTGTTTATTCCATAAACCGCAGAGTCTCACCCAAACAGCTGATCTGCAGCATAATACAGTGTGCGGCACAGTTGCGCTTATGCGTAGGAATACGGTTGAGAAAATGTAGTGCCAAAGGGCTGTCTCACGGCAAGGTAAAGCTGTGAAAATATTCTAAATATAGTGTATACTTCAATTCAAATTTTTAGGTGGCTAAAATATATTTTTCTGCTGCTCCCGTCCACAGCTTTTGTTTTTTAGAGAGCTGACTGCGATCTAATACACTGACTTTGGATAAGTACCTCATACAACCCCACTTCACAAAAATAGGAACTATCCCTTTAACCGTTCCCTGTGCAAAGACAAAATCTCATTCTCAACCAAATACAAATGATTCAGCATAAAACGCAAACATTTTTATTGTCTAATTCTATCAGTGTATTTAAAGAAGTCTGGTAATGGGAAATCAGAAACAGACTTTGAGCTCTCCACAGGGAAACTATAACTACAAGACTGGTATCAATGTCAGAACATGACTACTGCAAAGTTTGACCGCAGACACACTGCTCTATGACTCAGATATATCTCTAAAGTACAGACAGAGGAGGGAGAGAGAGGACACGCTAACATTGCGGTGGGACAAACAGAACGCTGAAAGCAGGTCTGAAACCAACCATGTAACGAAGGGCTCTAATTCAGCTCCCTAAAGGTCATTGAAACCCTTTAGAGTTTGGATCTTATCCAGCACTGTTATGCAAACCTGCATTCAGATGTAGATCAAGGGAGCAAAACCTACTGACCACCAGGGGGCACCACATCACTCTTTATGTTATTTGACACACAAAGTAGTAGATGACTGGGTGTTTTGAAGTAGATATGTGCCACAAACAATTGTTATTAATCTGTCCTAATTCCTGTCCACTGTTGCAGGTGGAGGGACGCAGGACGGAACAGATCGTTCATGATGAAGAGGGAGGGTTAGTCTACACAAAACTACTGGCTACAGCGGAGGCAAAGTTAAAAAGCTGAAATAAATCATATTTTTTGAGACCTTTCCACTCCTTGCTGCATGGCAGTAACTTGGCTACGAAAAGAAAAAAGCATCGAAAGCACATGATCTTTCAAGGTCATACAGGGCAAACAAAGTTGATCACAGCAAACACAGAATCATGTATGTTTCGAATATCAGCTCACTGGTTTAAATACATGATTTTTCTCCGCTTATCCAAAGTTTAAAAGCTATCTCAGCCCGTTAACATGTCGATAGCGTAGATCTACAAAAGCAGCTGTTGTAAGCTTGTAGGAAAGCCCTGAAGTTCGACTCTTGAACTTGCGGGTAAGCTGCGTTTTCATGCAATAAACATGCAAATGACTTTGAATGTGGTTGCACACATTCTTGGGCATCAGTGGCATGCCCACTTGTCCTACCCTGTCATATCTGTCCAGAGCTCTCTGGGTGCAGAGTTGGCAGCCCTATTGACAGTAACAGTTTTAAAACACTTTATTTTACAGGGTAAATGATTTATGCATATTCTTTCACCACAGCAAGAGTACCAATTTCTCAATCTAACGTAGGTGACGTTTCTATTTGCATAGCTTAACAAAGGACAAAGATTCACGTCGCAGGGAAGCAGATCTTACTTGGCAGCGTCTTTGAGGTCGCTGACACTTCTCCTGTTATTGTCGCCGTCTTTGAAGATGGTCTGATTGGCTACAGTTAAAATTCCATTTCTCGTAATGAAATCAGGGAAGCACCGCTGAAGGACTGAAAGACATTTTTAAACATTTCATTTTCTTTAGTGGCTTGGCAAACAAATAGCGAGCTATTGTGTGTTACCGTGTTGACAGTTACTCACAAGGTCTGCTTGGCACGATCATTGACGGGCAGTCTTCATCTCGTATGACTTCTGCAACTGACTGAAAGGGGGGAAATAAAGGAGACGATGATTCAACAGTTGAAAATAAAGAGATTCATCGTGACATTAATCATAGTTAGAGACAGAGTGGAGGGACTTTTCCATTCAATTAACTGAGCTTTCTGTTGTTTTATCACAATCTGTCCTGTAGGTTTCTGTGTTTATGTAAAATCTTGTGTGCCTGGCTGCTGTTTATAATTTGTATAAGGGAAAACAATGATTTTAATTGACACTCAACAATAAGTCAGTTCACTTAAGTTATTACTTACGAAACACGATATTACATTTTGGATTTCTTGCATAAAAATAGGCAGATTTTATCAGCCAATATTGGCTTATCACACACATATCTGTCCGTATCTACTGGCATCGTGTATACATGTTGTCCAATATGCACTGATATGAAAACGTATAATAATGCAGAAAGATTATGCTTGGGGTGATTTAGAAATGATGTCATTATGTAGTTTGTCCAGCAGACCTAATACTGACCATACAGCACTGATGTTTATTTAGCTATTTATTTTATTTTGATTTATTCTTTATTTTCTCAGTGTTCATTTCTAACATTGTATTAGTAATGAATATAAGAAAGCAGCCTTCTGAGTACTTTCATATAGTCATACTGGTGCAAAATCAGTGCACAATCCACATAGAAACGTTCGATTTTCATTCCAGCTCAAAAATTCACTGTATCAGCCACCATATCAGTAGTAGGTGAATTTTTCCCCTCTAAAATCAGTATGCATCTCAAAAATCCCATATCGGTCAGGCTCTACATAAAAAGTAGCATAAATTCATAGTTTAGTCTTGTGAACAAAGTAATTATCATCATTCACATGCAGGGTTGGAAATTAGCACCAGCCACCAGCCAAATGCTGGTAAAATATGCAAGTGGCTATTTGATTTTCTTTACTTACCAGCCAAAAAAAACAATGGTAATCTATTGTGTGGCTGGTAGATTTTGGAATCCACCAGCCACAGTGGCAGGTGGACAAAAAAAGTTCATTTCCAACCCTGCTCACATGTATAACATCAGTATGTTTTACAAAAATAAAAATAATTCCTATTTTCCGAATAACAATCTCACTTACAGATCTTACTTAAGCCATGTTTAATTTGCAGTGATTGTGTCGTTGGTATTATTAATATCATTATTCCTGAAGACCGAAGAAGACAGATGTGACGAGGCTGGATTGAATCCTGTCTGCTGTAACGCTGTCATACTTTGGGATGATGTGGGAAGGGAAATCAATGATTCAGTTCAAACAGTGTGACTGAACTGTTCGGTGCTCCCACACGCCACCTCACTTTTCCGATTCTCACACGCCACCGTGCCAACGTCACCGTCACTGAGCGGCTGCCAGCCGACAGAACGGAGCTGTGATGTGCATCAGTGGCTGCTAACTCACTTCCGCACATTCGAATGAGCTCGTCATTATAACCACTGTACAGATAAATGTGAGGACATCTGAGGATGGATTACGTTTTACGTTTAAAAGCTATTTCTTGTGCAATTATATTTTCAAAAAGTGCGTCTACAACAGAAGAAGAAGGTCTAAACTGTAATTAAGATGCCCTTTTTGCCTGAATAAAATTCTGGGGACAAGTATGCACATGTACAACACCTGCCCAAAGAAAATGACAAACTGGAATATACTATGTACACATACCTCCTGTCTCCAAAACAATAGAGAGTAAGCACTGCATCCAGAAGAGGCATGAGGTTCAATAAATATAGTCTCATCTAATTTGCAAAAAGACAAAACGGACCAATAACCGCTGCCTCTCACCTTACTGCTAATCTCGAAGCCCGGCTTGCAGAATTTCTTGTAATATTCCCAGTTTTTGGTATTCCACGCGTCCAGGAGAGTTGCAAATCTGTCAGGGCACTTGGAGACACAGAGCTGGAGGAGACAACACATCCTCTTAATGAGAAAGCCCATCAATCTTGCATAATCAAGCGTGGAGGAAAGGTTGGAGAGGAACATAAAACAGAGCAAAAATGTGCTGGCAGAAGGGGCTTCATTCAGACTCTTACCTGGGTTGTAGGGCACTGGAGGTTAATCAAAACTGCAGGATTGGCACATTTTAACATGTTGAAGTAGAATAATATGGCTTTGTTTCTGCGGAGACAAACGATGAAGATAAAGAGAAGAGTCTGATTAGAAGGATTCAAAAAGACTGAGAAACCAGTCCATTACTGCAATGTTTTATCAGCAAGCATTTAAGCACACGCACGTGCACACACCCACACACATGCACACACACACACACAGACGCAGAGGGAGAGAGTTTACCATGCAGTAAAGCCTGCCATAATTAATCACAAACCATCACCATGTATTGTGGTCAAATCCTTTTGTGAGTCTAAAGATAACGACGGAAAGCTGACAGACAATTTGGGGGAACATAATTATTCCAGTGTTACAATCATTTAAGAAAGATATTTTTCCACTCACGCATTGGGGGTGTTCTGGTGGCCACAGAAGTGGCCGTGGCTGTCGGTTGGATAGACGACCTTCCTGGGGTCGCCATGGATCCAGGCTGAAAACACAACAACAACAACAACAACAGTTTGTTGTTTGAACTGCATGGATTATAAATATGTGTAACATAGTAGACACATCCTCCTGAAACTGGCAGTGAGATACACAAGGCCACTCAACACCTTACCCTCCTTTTCAGACACTCTATGGTCCTAAATGACACATGCCATCAGTCACAAGTGTGTAAGGCTGCATTCACATTATAACGTTTTCATTTTAAAATGAAAACAATCTCCGTCCAGGTGTCCACACAAGTGTTTTAGCACCATTTCAGAAATAATCTCCGTCCAAATTCAAATGACTGAAACCACATCTCACATGGCCAGTCATGTACACTGGGCGTGTGCGTACCGGTGTAAACAGGAAGCAGATTGAAGTTACTCTGCAGTTGAAAATCATCGATGTGTGAGAATAATAACAGCAACTACAGAAAATACTACGAAGGAAGAACAGCAATTGCAAAAAGTAAGACCAGAGATGTCTTTGTTTGGACCGACGGCGATGTTACTAAAAGTAAGAGACGGTAAAGACAGCAGAAAACATAGATTGGGAGTCGTTGCAAAGCAAATACAGCGACATATTAGAGCTACAGTGAGCATTATCTATCAGCGGATGAAGCTATGGCAATGGGAAAGGAGTATATACACATATATACACACATATACAGAAGGATGAAATCACAAAAGGTATGTAGAGCTATCTAACTGACATGGGTGTCTGCGTCATCGTTTCCAAAGGTCTCCCTTTCTGTTCGTACACACTAAAACTCCAAAGTTTTTGATTTAAAACGGGCGCAGCAGCATTTCCAAATGTCTCAGTTTTAGGAGCTCAGAAACACTGGAGTACTGTGGACGTGAGGCGTAAACTTAGCAAAAGTTATGCGTTTTTAAACAAAAATGTAGTAATGTGGATGTCAGACAGCTCGTGTTGTTTTTTCACGTAACAGAGAAAATGATCAGCTACCTACAGAAAAACACTGGATTATTATTTAAGTACAGCTGGATCAAAGAGGGTCCTATATGAATCAATATGATTCAAATCCTCAAATCTATGAGTGCATCAGGCCATGTGTGTCTCTCTGTGTACTCACCAAGGACAAAAAAACAAAAAAAAGCAACACAATTAACAAGACAACAATGGGCATTTATTTGGAGGATTGCATGTATGCATATTAATTAAGAAGAAACATCTACACAGATAAAAAAAAAAAAAAAAAAACCCCAACAACAAATCAATCCAGTGTAATTTGTTTTGTTCGGTTTCTAGGTGCAGCACTAACCCTGGAATTCAATTTACTAAGCAATTCTTGTGTTTCATCTGTTTGCCCAACCCGAACAACAGCAGGCCTTTCACCTTGCCAGTCAATGAAGGATTGTGCTGAATGCGAGGCAGCGAGACAAAGGCAGCGTACAAGTCTTTGACACAACAAGGATGATGAAACTCAAAAGATTATACAGAAAGAACACTGAGTTCTTCAGCTGATTGCAGACGTGTCAGTGTGTATTTGAAGTCACATCCATTGTCATGGCTCCTGCTCTTTTTTAAATGATTGGGAAACAGTAAGTCCTTCCCATGCCCAGATTGAGACGTGACTCCGCTGACAACGAGCTGGCGAGGGGACGGCACTCGGGGACGGTGACGAGCATTGGGATTTCATTTCCCCCTAATTTGTGATATACTGTACTGTGTGTGTGAGTGTGTGTGCGTGAAAGAGGGAGGAAAGAAATGTGCAGTCAGGTGCGCTGGATAAAACAGGATGTTTTTTGAATGAGATAGGGGTAAAGAAAAGTGGCAGAGCGGAAAAAAAGAGAGAGAGAAATAGACAGAGAAAGGAAGGAAAATTAAATGGAGGGGGGGGGGGGACTTGAGGCAAGACAGAAAGAAAAAGAGAGCTGATGGGGAGATTCACAAGACTGCATGGCCTCAGTCACTTACAGACAAAGTGGACACACTCGAGTGAACTAAACGGCTTCAAGAAAATTTGAATGAAATAAGAGCCCGAGGGAATCACCGGTCATCCAGTCAAAAAAAAAAAAAAAAAACTTGACAGGGACATCAAAACAGTTTTACTAAAACGATCACCTCAAGTCAAGACTCAGAGTGAGCTATACAAGCTGCATGTTGTGGTGAAAGTTCCACTTATTAAAAGACTAGCCCATTCTCTGGGGGGGGGGGGGGGGGTTGCATTTCTCAACTCCCCCGCAAATTTAACAAGCCGGCATTTTGTTGAAGAGCCCACCATGAAATTATGAATAAGTCAAACAAAGAAAATAAATTAACAGATTATTTTCTCCTTCAAGGGATAGTTTGGATGTTTTGAAGTGGGGCTGTACGAGGAGCACCAACACCAAAGCTAAGCAATGTAGTGCTGTGGACGGGGCCACGCAGCAAAATGTATTCTAGCCACCTAAAAAAGGACCCCCCCAAAAAATCTATTTCAGCTTAAGTGTGCACTATATTTAGAATATTTTCTCTGCTTTACTTTGCAGACAGACAGCCCTTTACGACGGGAGACTGAAGCCGTTTCTTTGAGAGTTGCTGCCTTGACTGGTTAGTTAGTTAGTTAGTTAGTTAGTTGTGTTAGTTCCTAATGCTTTTAAAACACCAAAGTCACACAATAACACAAACAAAACTAACAGATCGAGGCAGTGGTACACCAGCAACTGCGAGGTAAAAGGACTGTTTTTGTCCAAAGAGTCTGGTGGCTTTGAAGAAAGAAAAAATTGATATAATGCCTTCAATTCCCCGTCGTAAAGGGCCGTCTGATGGCAAGGTAAAGCGGTGAAAATTTTCTAAATACAGTGTACACTTAAACTGAAATAGATTTTTTTTTAGGTGGCTGAAATACATTTTGCTGTGCGGCCCCGTCAACAGCAGTACATTGCAGTTCTGTCTGCTTCTCCAAACCGGGGGCGTTCCGACCGCCATCTAACTGTAGGTAATACACTGACTATGGATAAGTGCCTCATACAACCCCACTTCAAAACATCCAAACTGTTAAGTGTCGGTGCATCGTGTGGAGAGGAGCAGGTCCATTTTGTTTATGATAAATTTAAGATTTTGTCAAATGATTGTCACAGGCAGACACTTGTCACTTCACGACCAGAACAGACCAGAACAGACCAGAACAGAACAGAACAGAACATATCACCTCATGTTTGTGTGTGTGAAGTCTGTCATTATGAAACTTGCAATCAGCAGCAATGTGTCAAACTCACCCACGGTACCCAGAGCGATGTAGCCAAGGATGACAATGATGAAGATAACACAGCAAACCACATCAGTGCAGCTCCTGGGGAGGAAAAAAAAAAAAAAAAGGTGTGAGAACAAATAAGAGATGTGTGGCGCAGGAAAGATTACAAGAGAAAAATAAGGTTATTGGTTGTTGAATGCCTTTGTCCATATCAGTATCATAAGAAAAATACATATACTAATCTGTCCCCAGGAGGGTGAGTTTGCCTCATCTCAAGGAAAAAAAAAACAATGTGTACTGTGTGTTTGACAATTCCGTTGTTGGTAATCATGAACGGAGCAAATGAGCTTGAGCTTTCTATGTGGGTGCAGCACTTGCTACCAGGTATAACAAGGTGTCTACTGTGTTTTCAGAGAAACTGTAGTGGAGGTCTACTGACTTTCTAATGAGACTCTGAATCCCCCCACAGAGTTAACTGTCCCACAGGCACAGAGACAGCTATTTGAAGATTGCCTCTCTCTCCACAGTACCCTCAGTCTGCTAGTTTGAAGCAGCGTCTCAGAGTCTCTCTCTCCCACAACGAGCTTTCTTCCCCTCCTTTCCACCCCGAGAGAAGCTGTCAGTCCAGCCCCTTCTTAGCCCTCTTTCAAAACTATTCAGACTATGAGTACTGAGCCCAGCCTTGAATAAAGCCCAGTTCAATCCACTGTGCCCAGTAGTACCATACAAGGGACACACACATCCTCCCTCTAACACCATACGCTACACAAATTGACTTAAGACCCTCATCTCCTCCAGCTTTCAACCTTTTCTCCTCTTTCATCCAGAGGAGCGAAGCCAATGTCAAAAGGAGGCCTGGGCTCCGAGATGTGACAGCGTCTCTTCTGTGTAGTTCTTTGAAGTGTGGATTGTCCTTGTTTTGTATGCAGCATGGTTACATGGTTCTATACAGGCTGCTCTTCAGCCTCCAAATACAATTTCATGATTAAGTAGCAGACAGTGAAGAGAGACTAGAGCGCTGATGCGCACAGACGATATCAGCTGAGGATCAACTCATACAAAGAGGGATAAAATAGCTTAAATAGACACTAATGGAATTACATTACGATGCAAACAAGAAACAGGCACAACTATTTAAATGGTATGCTCAATGTAGCTTCTTAGATTTAGGGTCAGCTGTGTAAATTAAGCTTGCATTGCAAATGATCCCGGACTGCTTGCAAGTGCAGCTGCAATTAAGAGCTATTTTTTATGGTCCTGCATTAATAACTGCAGTCAATCTTGCAATCTATGTTAACAAGCTACTCTGGTAGATTGGTTTGCTGAATTTAGCAACACAGAGGATTTGGAATGTTTTCTGTCCCAGCAGGGCTACAAATTCTATTCATTTCTCTTTTCAGAATAAGATGACTCCTTTATCGCCGTTCTTATCTGAATTACATTATGACTGTAGATACCTGCAAATTCCAAAATGGGATATCTCCACTCATCTCCTCTGTATCTTCAGGCAAACATCCCAACATCAGCCGAAGCCTCCAATAGATGACACGGGATGACAAAAGACTAAAAGAGGCAGTTGGTTGCCATATGAAATAAGGCTTAGGGACCTTTTTTTTTTTTCCTGAAAGCAATTATTTTTTGGGAGATAATAGAGAAACAAAGGCAGCTAAAGTGTGCACAGCTCTGCCTGGTGAAGACAGCCAGAGTTTTACGCTGACAGTGAATACGAGGAGTATAAAGACAACATGCCGCTACAAGCAAAGCTGTTGCGGATATTGTGCATATTATTAACAAAAGGGAGACAAGGGAGTATCATTTCATTTCATTCAAAAAAGAACAAGGGGTAAGAGCTGTCAGGGTTGCCATGGCAATGGTTGCATCCCTGGGTCTTTGAATCCCTCTCCATCCTGTAGCTAAAAGATAAGTTAGCTATCACTCAGCAACACATCATAGATGATTAAAGGGGGAGATCTGAGGGGTGGGCGTCTGGAGCCGACCTTGCCTCTCCTCCACCGTAATGTGCTACTGTAGATCCGTCTTGTTTCCCCAACTCCCTCATATAGAGACGACTGCATTATTAAGACAAAGTGCACACACAGCACCACAGTGCTAATACAAAGTCACCTTTGAAGCATGCAAAGGTGAGTGTTGAAGGGAAGCTGACAAAGTGCACGGAGTAAAAAACAATTCTGCTTTGCTCTCTTATCTCAGAAAAGCAGGCCACATCCAAAATAAAGTCAAAGTGCGAATCTATTCGGACCCCAAACTGGCCTCTTTAGATGTCACTTACACACACTTTCACTGGGACCAATGCATTGCCCTGCTTGTGGACTGGCAGGCAGTGCTGCTTTGAAAGAAAGAAAAAAATAATCAGTACTGGAAGCTCTGTCAGTGCTAGAAGATACCTTTGTGTCGGTGTTATATTTGTAGGGCTGATATTCTGAGGGAGACAAGGTGACTTGGATGGCAGCAGTGCCACAGAATAGTCTGGTGAAAATTGTGGTGTGAATCTGCCAGCAGGTCCCTGCTTTGTAACAGACATTAACAGGAAGGGATATTTGGAGGTTACTAATGTGATATTTATCACGGTCACGAGAGCCAAGAGGGACGCTGGTTCAGGTGAGCAGATTTTCTGACAAACACGAGGCTCCTTTAGGTAAACTGGCACCAGTGTTGGGGAGTAACTAGTTACATGTAACTGAATTACTGTACTGTAACTAATTACAAAATAAAAGTAACTGTAATCAGTTACAGTTACTGAGAAAGGATATGTAATTAAATGACAGTTACTAATCAAAATGTTGGTGGTTACAAAGGGGTTACATATAAATATATTATTTTTTGGGAAAAAATCGTATATGTAAAATATAACATTCATTCTGTGCAGGAATGTTTTCTTTTGTCATATTTCCGGACAACTACACGACAGCACTCTACACTGCCTGCTTTAAATTAATGTTTTTACGAATTTTGAGCTTTATTGCCCATAAAATATTTGTTAGAGAAGTAATCAAAAATAATGAAATACATTTAATTAGTTGTATTACTTTGATGAAAAAATAGTTACATTACTTATTACATTTCTAACAGGGTAACTAGTAATCTGTAACCTATTACATTTCAAAAGTAACCTTCCCAACACTGATTGTCCCACATGGGAATACTTTAAAATGAGCTGAGCTCATTTTTGTATGTCTCTTATATTTCCAAACACACATTCCTGACAGTTTCTCCTCTCACATTGTTGAGTGGCAGGTGCTCTGTGCACACGCACAAATTGTTGCACTTAAAAAAAAGTGGAATGCCTCATATGAATTTTAGCGCAAATAAAACAAAAACAAACTAGAAGGGTACTCAGAGAGCACAGACCTCCACCAAGGCCATGCCCGATCTCACAATGTTAACGAAAGTGAAAAATAATTTGTGCATCTGCTCCGTGAT
Organism: Heterobranchus longifilis; assembly: GCA_028570985.1. Classification (NCBI taxonomy): domain Eukaryota; kingdom Metazoa; phylum Chordata; class Actinopteri; order Siluriformes; family Clariidae; genus Heterobranchus; species Heterobranchus longifilis. The sequence continues at coordinate 4,322 of JAOVVB010250032.1, read as the reverse complement.
TTGGTTCCACTCCAAAATGTAACAAGTTCTTCCTTGGCCCATGCTACACCCTTCCAACAAGTTTCATGAAAATCGGGCCAGTAATTTCTCCATAATCTGGCTGACAAACAAACAGACAAACCAAAAACATAACCTCCTTGGCGGGGGTAGTAAAGTAATCCCTACAAATAATCTATTTTTAAAGACTGCAACTGTATTCAGAATACCACCAATTTAGACTGTAGCTGTAAGGGAATACAGTTACTCATACTTTGTATTTTAAATACATAATCTGAATATTTGTATTCGGATTACTCCCCAATCCTGCACATGATTTGATGGCAGGGAGCAAATGATTTGTAGTTACATTTGTTTGCGAGTGCACACTATAAAAGGCATCACTACACTGCAATACAGTTGTGCAGTTTTGGCTCATCTGCGAATATATTTGAGACAGATTATATCTGTGTATTATATTGTTTATAGCTGGAGCCACTTAGAATCAAGACTACACCGTGCCCACTTCTGTACGTCCTTTAGAGGACTGCTCAATAACTACAGTTACTTCATTTAGGCACTGAGCTCGCATGAAAACAAGACGACCACAGAGTCGGTTCTCTCCCAGTTCTCATTAAGAAAAGCCTCTGAGCCACAGAAACATCAAAGTATCCTTGGTGCCTTCACCCAGCTGTAGCAGTGAAATGGGCTAGAGAGGGTGGGATAAAGACACACAGGAGGACTGAAACATGCCTTCACAGCAGCCTGCCAGACTGACATTGAACGTAAAAGAGATAATAGCCTACATTACCTCAGAAAATGACTAAATCATCAAAAAAAAACCTGTGGTGACACCCTCGAGGGGTTTTTGCTTTATTGCTAAATTCTGCTCTTCATTGTGCAGAAGAAATCAGGTGTAAAATGTAGACTATCCCATATTCATTTTTGCAGAGATAAAAAAAAAAATCCTCAACCTAAAGTTTATAGTTCTGTATTTCTAAATGAGGTTCACATCAGTTAAGCACCATCATTTTTTTTCATCAGGGTTTTTCAATCTTTTTTGGCAGCCGCCTGTGACCTCATTTCCTCAAATTATCACAAAAGTTGCCAATTTCATCTGAATTTTCATGACATCTTTTTGTGTTCAATTTTCCATATATTATAGAGAAATGATGGCATAGTGCAAACGATAACTAGCTGTGACGTGTATAGAATTGTAGCCCCCGTGAGGCAGATAGCAGACTGTAGTTCATCAGGAGAAGTGCTACTGTGCTGCAATAGCTGCGGTGATGTGTGGACAACATCTGTTTGGGTGTATCTGGCTGGTTAATAGTGTGTGTCATTGGGCTAACTCCAGCCACCAGCTTGACTTATGGCCATTGATCTGTGTGGTGGAGTGGAGAGAGCTGCCAGCACTCGGCCTCGATCTTTATTAACGTGGCATGACAAATGATCAATCTATCAGCGCTCCCACTTGGGTGTTTGCCAAAAACATTATACAATGGGCAAAATCAATGAACACGTAAGAATCAGATGTCGGAAGATCGTGAGTAGCAGTTATAGGGTTAGTTCGCTAGAATTACAAAAACAAATTCTTAAACTCCTAATGATATTTAAGTGTACATATAGTTTTGCATGTATTTAAGTTTTGCATTTCTGGGATTTCTGCCACCATTCAATGCAGGTGAATGGATTTTAATTTCCTGTTATTATCTTCAGTGGTGAGAAAATGTCTCTCAAATGTGTTTGTAAATATATTTTTAATGCAGTTGACTAAATTGTGCATTGCAAGTGGACCACATTTTGTTTTAGTGCATGTTTAGTTTCTCCCATCACTGCTACTTTATCAGATGTAACAACTACACAGATAAAAAGGTGGTGATGTTGAGTCGGTGTAGTACCTGTTGTGAACTGGCCCTCTGAAGTTTGGGTCAAACTTGCGCGGCTCACCTGCAGGACAAGCAGAGTACGGTAAGATTAGAGTCACATAGAACCAAAATAAAATGTACTAACAGTGCATGTACAGAACATAGTCAATAGGGATAGGCGATATGACGAAAATCAAATATCACAATATTTTTGACTAAATACCTCAATATCAATATTTGGACAATATTTTAGGGTTGACTGTTTTTACACAATGATGTTTTTGATAAATAATCATCAGTAATGTGGATATAATTACTAAGTGGGTAAAGGTAAATAATAGAACAGCTAGAACAGTCATCACAGAAAATGACATCACTTTCCTGTAAAGCAGCCTTTAAAACCAGGAAAAGACGACACTTCTATTACGATAACCAAAATCTAAGACGAGACCTAGTCTCATATCACGGTGTGGGTATAATATTGATATATTGCCCAGCCCTAATAGACAACAGAACAGCAAAGTGTACTGACTAATGTCGAGTTCACCAACAACATAAAATAAAATAGTCATTTAAAGCAAAAGGAAACCAGGAAATAGATGAGACACGGAGAATAACATCTAAACGGTTATGAGCAGCATGTCTTAACACCATATACTAGCAAAGTGTACCTGTAAAGTTAACCTGCTGTGCTATTCAACTGGCCAGGACAAAAATAACTAGGCCATTTCACAGCGCAGGTCTCCTTGCAGGACTGGGATGAAGAGGCATGATCACGCTAAGATAAAGCAGTAAAAGCCAAAACAATGGAGCTAACACAGAAATACAATAAATCATTTTAACAACTCTTAAGCCAAATAGCTTATCTGGGTCACAGGGAGGATTCCCCATTTGACCCAGTAGAGTGAATAGTGAACCACGGCTGCAAGCATCATCAGTCACCAGAGGGGCTACCTCAGACTGCGGTATGAGGAAGCACATGCATTTGCATTCATCACTGGCTGCTTATTTGGTGCCCAAGTCTCTCTACCCCCAGTTACTAAGTATGACGTGTTCCTGAGGACCTATTAATCACCACACATGGAGCGTAATATCTCCAAGCAGCTGGGGCAGACTTAGGGGCAGCATGAGTGGGCCTATCTCCCATCTGCCCATTCCACAAACTGATCCTGTCAAGAGACGTACAAGCCAGCCTCCCTTCGGAATGAGTACACTGTACTATCATGTTCTGAATGTACTATAAGTACATTAAAGTCCTACATTTAACACTGGAAGTGCCAGAATTTCATAACTACTAGAATTGCCGTAAGCGGTCATTTCGTTTAATTGACAGTTTAATCATACATTTCCGTAGTTTTACATTCATCAATATTCATATTATAGCATATAGCCTAGTAAAGCGGAATTATTTCATATTATAACAGCACTCGAGACCGCTAGTGACATTTCTCTGACAGAGACAATGATATCATCAACCGCACAAAAGATTAACAATAGAATACCGCAAAATTCTGTGCGGTCAGTACGACCGTGTATAGCTGAAATAGGTAAAAAAATATCATATTTTCTTTGCCTTTTGTGTAATTTATAGGAAAAAAAACATTTTAAATGAAAATACAGGCAGTTTTAGGAAAAGTGCACTGGGTAAAGTACATTGGGTGATATAATCTTTCATTACAATGAACATAGCCAGTGTAGTTTATTCTGGAACAACTCCACAACTGCATTTTTGATCTCTGGAGAGTAACTCTCTGTGTTGTGAAGACATCAGTGAGCAAGCTCACTAACAGATCTGTGTGCTGCAGTTGGAAAACGGTGAATTCGATTTTCTTTTGGAGCATCACGAACCCCCCAAAAAGACTCCTTTAGTTATCAGAATTTGATCCAATTGGTCCAAGAAAATTTATTGATAATGTAAAGAAATGATTTTACCCCATTCATGTAGGTGGGGAGCAAACAAGAATTCAGCCATAGCCAGTCTCAGACGTGCATGTTCTCAACAAGGAGTGGAGTATTCATGCTGTATGGGCCCAAAAATATGGAAGTGTGAGAAAGCCTGCGGAGGCAACTTTCATAGGATTGAATGGGGTGCTATCATTGTATGCTCCTTTAATACATCCACTGAGTAATAAACTAGTAAGACATGTTCATTAAATATATTGTAGCTAATGTCTTAAACATTATTAATGTTTATTTTATTAGTCTGGCTTACTGGGTGAACAGTGCCTGGATAAAGCTTTACTTCCTTTCCACTGAATTTTCCCGGAGACAGGAAGTCCATGTTCCCGTTCGTTCCCAAAGTCTTTTCGCTACGGAAACAACAAGAGCCTCCGAGCTATCAACCTAATTGCTAAAAATTACATTTTGAAGATTTGGATCATGCAATAAGGCAGGCCTGCTTTGTTCTTTCAGTGAATGATTGTAAAGATCTACAAAGAATATGTTTACAACATTTTCGTGTAAATGTTCCACCAAAAC
>JAOVVB010250025.1:0-35721 GCA_028570985.1 Heterobranchus longifilis | reverse complement strand
ATGAATATTTTGTTTAACATGGTTTTCCCACAAGAAAAGTAAAAAAAAAAAAAAAGAAAAATTACAAAAAATTACAAATCTGAAAAGGGACTACTCTTCTCCCTCATTAAGAAATTCTGGATCTGGCCTCTAGCCCCGCCCACCACCGCTGCCATAGTTACGCTATGGAATGTCCCAGCCACAAGTGGCTTGATTGGTTCCTTGGTACATATGATGTCATAAAACCTGCCTGTCTGAATCTGGATTTTTGAGACACTGCAGTTTCAAAGCAGAAATTCTCAGCCATGGTGTTGACTGCCCATTTCATTCATTATATGTCTTGTAGCAAATAAAAAACACCATACAGACATGTTAACATGGTTAAAAACTTGATTTTCACGAGGTGGCTCTTTAAATTGAAGTGTAAAAGAAATAGGGAGCCAAAGTAATACAGCTAAGACTAGAGAGATAAAACAAAAAAGCCAAATAATGCAGCTGCAGGCTGAAGGCCGGTTATGTCATGTACTTCATTTACACCAACTAATGATGGTCTGTGTATTCTCTTGCATCATCAAGGGTCCAAATCCAGCATTGTCTTTGTTTTTTCACATCCTCGCTCTCATCTTTCCCATCGCTCTCCTGCGTGCTCTTCAGCAAAGCAGAAATACTTAAAAACAACATCCTCGCTGAGCCCACAGACGACTGACATCAGAGTGTTTTAGGAACCTGACAGCTCCTTAATGATTTCTTTTACCTTCCCTATCCTCCGCTGTCTGCGAGCGAGTAATTATGGCCCGACTCAGCACGGATCAGTCTTTCAATGGGACCATTTGTGTGTGTGTAGGTGTGTGGTGTCAAAATCACACTTTAGATTAATCGCAGTTGTGTGCATGCTTGCACATTAAATAGTAAAATACACCCCAACCAAAGAAAAACAATGTGAGGAGTCAAACGTGTATATTGTTGTTTGAATTTTGGCCAGACAAATGCATATTTGTTATTTCTCTTCTTGTTTTCTGACAGTGAGAGACACCCTCTTTAATATTGTGCTGTCAATTTTAACCAAATGATACCACCAAAAAGCTCTATTCAGCTTTTTTCTCTCTCGCACCTGAATTTACTTCCTTTTCTTTGTTCAGCGTTTCTCCCCATCACATGATTTGCACCTCAGACATTCGCTGACACATCAACACATGAAATACACAAAAGCCACTGTTAGACACACACACACACACACACACACACACACACACGCACAATTTTACCACCCTGTGACGTATAAACCAATACTTTATTTCCTCTCAAGAGTGCATATTGATTGATGCAGCAATATGCTTGATGACCTGTTGATCCTTGATATTAAATGCAGAGATGCAGGCGAGATTAAAACTGAAAAAACCCTTTTCATAGTTCATTCACTTTAAAGTTTAATTTCTGGATACATAACTGTTCAAATCTAAGATCTTTGCTCCCTCAAAAACAAGCAGACACAGCAGGAGATGTCCTATACTGCAAGAAGATGTAAATTCTGTTTAATCTAATGCACTGGTTCCCAACCTGGTTAGCATTGCTAAAGCCTCTACATAGGGCCTGTTAGCATTGCTAAAGCCTCTACACAGGGCCTGGTCAGCATTGCTAACATTGCACAGGGCCTGTTAGCATTGCTAAAGCCTCTACACAGGGCCTGTTAGCATTGCTAACATTGCACAGGGCCTGTTAGCATTGCTAAAGCCTCTACTTTGATTGTCAGGTCAGCTTGTAGCCCCGCCCTAAAGCATACGTTGTTTTATCGTCCATAATTTACTAAATGAACATCATGCTGTATTGAAGAAGACTTGAAACTAGAGATTGAGACCATAAACTCAGTATGAAAGTGTTTACTGAGGTAATAAATCAAGTGAGAAGTCGGCTCATTTTCTCACTGACTTGTAAACAACCGGACGTCTTTTTGTTGCCAGTGGAGTCGCCCCCTGCTGGTCATTAGAAAGAATGCAGGTTTAAGGCACATCCGCATTGGCTTCACTTTTCAGGCCCGGAAGCTCCGTCCATCTTTTTATACGGTCTATAGTTGGGAACCACTGTTCTAATGTACAAAAATATATATTAAAACGGTGCCCTGGTGGTCGGGGGGTGAAGACCGTGAACGTACCTGGTTGGAGTCCATATTAAAAACATCCAGAAATTCCTCATGCATGTTTTCTTCCACTCACAACAATGGGGTCTCTCTCTGTGGTCAGACAGTCAAAGTCAGACTGCTTTATGCTTCACAGTCAGCCTTCTGCTTCCTCGCTGGTCCAGAGCCAGATCAGTCGACAAGCTACAAGGATCAGTTTTGAGGAGGATGTAATTTAACGCCTCTGGAGATGCTCAAACTTTGTAAAGAACTATTTAAATGTTTTTTTGTTGATCTAAATACAGCATGCTTTGGCGTATTTCTGACCTGAAACTGATTGAAAGCCTCATTAAGGGTGATATAAAAGCTAAAGTAAAGCACATAACACATTTATCAAGCAGCATACGCCTACTTCCAGTGAAGTGGTGGAGTAACCTTTAAGAGCAGCTCTCAAATCATCGCATAATTATCGCATGTATATTCAGAGCAGAAATAAGATTCAAGGATTTTCCATATCTGCTCTCAAGTCAAAATAAATGAATAGCTTAAGTCTGCAAGTAGGAATAAAAAATACTTTTTTTTTTAACTTTATGTTCAAAAGTAGAAAGAAAAACTCAGTGCCAGTCCATTGTGTGCCACGTTTATTCAGGTGTGGAGGACTCCCGTTGGCATTTCAGCACAGAAGAGCCACTTATCAATCATCTGTCGGTCAGATTTATCTTGATATTGGTGTGCACTGTTTGAGCCAACCAAAGAAAATCCTACTTCTTTGCCAGACCACAATAAGAGAGCTACATTCAGGCCTTCTGTAACATGGAACGTCCTGCCGGGCGCAGGATGCCCAAAGAGTCAGGGGCCCCCGTCTGCAAAATATCACTCCAAGAGACACGTACAGACCAAGAAGAGATGCAAAGACCACAACGAGACACAAAAAGACCACAAAGAGACACAAAAAGACCACAAAGAGACACAAAAAGACCACAAAGAGACACAAAAAGACCACAACGAGACACAAAAAGACCACAACGAGACACAAAAAGACCACAAAGAGACACAAAAAGACCACAAAGAGATGTGTGATGACGCAAAACAACAAGAAAAAAAGAGGCAAAAACATCACAAAGTCTGTCTCGATCCTGTCTTCCAATACAAAAAGAAATTCAATTATGTTTCGAGGGAATTGTTTTTCCTCCCAGATTACGGTCACAGTTTTAAACACCTCGTTAACATTACGAATTGCTACAAAACTACTTGTTAGGTTTAGGAAAAGATTGTGCTTTGGGTTTAAATAAGTATATGTTACACAACAAAATATAATAAGTACGCTTGTTAAATAACAACATTTTGGACACGGTCTCCTGGGTGATTTTTGTGGCCCATCCATCCACCCCGACCTCCTCCCTGTGTCTTGATTAGAAAGGTTTTTTGTAATACGTCAAAAACAAATGTAATCCGGAAGAAAAAACACACATTTCTCTTACAAATGTAAATTGAGAATGCATGGGAATTTACTTTTTATCAGACCAGGATGTGTAGATGGTGGGGCCTTTTGCATGTCTGTGCCCAGGGGCCCATTGTCTCATAATGTCTCTAACTGCTAAAAACACACACACCTATTCTCTGTGTTCATGTTCTGCTGAAAAGCAGATGGCTTCATCTCTGTCAAGCTTCCTCACAATCCTGTTACGCTCTCAGTGTGGCTCCTCTCTATCCCCGCTCACACTTTTCAGCCCCTGTTTTGCTGAGCCTGGCCAGATATACCACAACCTTCCTCTGCTCCTTTTTCACCTTTATCTCCTCTGTGTCTTCCCCAAATTCCACGCGCCCATTATTTGAGCTTTTTCCTTTCTTTTCTCTATCGCTCCTCCTGCGAACACCTCATTATCCCTTATCTGCTTTTCTTATTCTCTCTCCCATCTCTCATTGCCTTTCTCCCCCGTAATCTCCCTCTTTTTACTGCCTCTCTGCATCTCCTTCTGCCATTTGCTAACCTCCACTTTTATTTTATTTTACCAACCTTAATCAAAGCGTGCATTGTGTCCCTATCAGGTGTGCTGATACCAACATGTAGTTGGAAATTAATTGACTAACAGAGTGCATGTGGCACATTAGCACATTGTTATAGATGAGTATATTGCATGCAACGAGGCTATTGGATCACAAATGTGATGTGACATTGAAATAGGTCCCGCATTAGCACAGCCGAGAGCATTTGTAGAGAAGGGCACTAGATATAGCGAGGGCTTTGGCTCGAGTGCTTTGCAGGGCGGTTTCTTCATTTACATTAACTCTATTCATCTTCACCAATACGTGCAAATTGCTTTTGTGGAATCAAGCCTGAATCTCATGAGCCAGTGCCAGTCCTCCATCAAAATCACTGTTAGTGGGTAAAAATAATAATATTTATATCGATTTAAAGGTCCCATATCAGAAAATGTTAGATTTACATGTCTTTTATGATTATAAAGCAGGTCTAGGTGCTATATTAATGCTGTGAAAGTATCAAAACGCTCAATCTACAGAGAAATGCACACAGCTCGTATTCAGAAACTGTGGCTTTAAACGAGCCGCCAGGGTCTCTGTACGGTTGTGATGTCACAACTACACTAGAAAGTGCTGCTACAGTCATTCCCTGATTGCAATGACGGTGCAGAGACGCCAAGAGAAAAAACTGCGGAAGACCCGGAAACGCTGACCAATCAGAGCAAACTGGGCTTTTTCGGGAAGAAGTCTTAAAGAGACAGGCGCTAAAACGGAGCGTTTCAGACATTACGAGAAAAAATAAAGTGTTTTTTGAAAATTAAAGCATGTAAACATGTTAGAAACCCAATATACAAGTATGGACAGGAAAATGAGCACAATACGTCCCATTTAACTGGGATGTTTCGCCTTAGGGCTGCAACAAATGATTATTTTAATTAACAATTAATTGCCCAGTAAATAAAATGTCCGAAATGTTTCCCCAGAGCCCGATACGATGTCTTTAAAAAGCTTTTGTTGTTGTTCAGACAACAGTATGAAGCCCAGAGATAAAGCACAGAAAAGCTTAACGTGTGAGAAGCTGCAACCACACCGACATGCAATCAAACCGTAAAGCAGGCGATAACGTCTCTTCGGGGGATACACAGTAAAATGGAAACACCATGTAATAAAAAGGTCTTTCGAGTTATTAAATCTGCATTGCAACACTACATAAAGGTGGGTCACAATGCAATTAGCGGCATTTGTGAACTATAAAAGAAGGTCTAGGACTCAGCACTTTGATGTGGCTCCCAACATTTTTCCTTCAGGGACCCCTTTTCTATCGTTGAGTAAACGGACGACCCCTGACTAAAACTGCAGATATACTTGTTTTTAACTACATATATGCAAACACATGACACTCCTTTTTGTCCGTTCATACATACATATGCAATGTCTACGCAAACAGGTGGTTTAAACAGTAAACAAGTATATCTCCAGCTTCAGGAACATACTTCATGTTTACTTTAATGTATGTTTGTATTACCAGTGGTGTAAATCCTCGCCCCTTCACCTCAGTACAAATACTTCAGTAATATTTCACCCTTATGCTCTCCTGCTTGCAGCATCTCTGTATGTAACAGCATTAAATGTACATTTAACCATCCACGGTATACATTTAGCAGCTGCTATGTCGACTCAGAATCTGCTCATCAAGTGCTTCAACTTTCCCCTTTTCTGCCCTGTTTCATAATGAGACATTACATGGCTTCCATTAAAAGGATGAAAGCGCTGTGCTCTTTAGTTAAAACCAGCCTGCAGCTGAATACAGTAGGCTTAGGTCAGACACTTAAACATCAGCCCAGATGAATAGCGAAGACTCAACAGTTGTCAATACTGCAACCGCTCTGTGTGCTGTGTGTGTGTGGAGCAGGGATTACTGGAGCTGCATTGCCCTCTGCAGGCCGTGAGAAACGACTGCACGCGGTGTAAAACAGCAGCAGTGATTCTCTGTAGGCTCAATCTACTGCTGCGTAACCCCCTCCAGCACACAAGCACACTCAATTACCTATTACCTTTTCTATCTCATTTTAAAGACAGATGCACCCACCACAAGCCACAACGCAACTTGTTCATTATTAGCTCTTTATTTAACCCTCAGGGTTTCGTGACAGGCTGAGTTCTGTTGACACGCACGGCTCACCGCAGGCATTTTTTAAATCTTGTTACACTGCATAATAGAGATCTACGACTGATTATTCTAGATAACACACACACAGGGAAACGGAGTGCCCTGGTTGCCCATTCCCAGTATGATGTAAGATGAAAATCACAGGAGATATAGGGAGCCCCAGGGATGACGTCTTTTTGTAGGTCAACCAAGTTAGCATCGCCCTGGTTCCCTCGACAAAAAGCCTATGGGATTTTTCCATTGGATTCTGGATCACTGCAGAAAATAAGCTCTGTGACGAACACAAGTTTATGATACTTACACGTTTTGTCTAGCAAGATAATCTCTCCATATGAACACCACGTTTATGATTTTAGAAGCGTAAATGCAATCACCAGAAGTGAAAAGCTAACGTTAGGCTATAAACGAACTACACCAATGGTCGCACTTCATGGCCTACGTCACCGTCGCCACTACTAAACTGACGGTGACGTTTAATGTCCTCGACAACCTCTGTAGTCTCATTTTGCCACTTGTTAGCAACCGCCTTTTTAAACACACGTAAAAGCTTCGAAATGCACCAGCGGGGTATTTACCGACATATTTCATATTGTAGAACAGTGTTAACCACAGACCTTATTTCAGACGTCTAAACAAAAACACATTAAAAAAACCATTGACTTTAAGGCGAAGAAACCTGAAGTGCTAAAATGAACTCATTTCTGGGTTTTAAAACTACAAACTGGGCCGCCCTGAGTGTATACAATATAGGCCTATATCCTCCTACTGATCTATCAAATAGAAAACTCTGAGTTGTGTTTTTGCTCAAACTTCACCAAGACAGATTCTTGTACATTCATTATGCGTGCCACTTGATACTTTGTTTATGGATTCGGAGCATCTGAGTCCAAGGAATCATGAAAACATTCACCCACACATGAAGACAGTCAACAAAAATGTTTAAAACTGTGGTTTGTCTAGTTTCTGAAATGCAGTAAACTGCCAATCATTGCATAATGTAGGATGGGCAGTCAAATCAAGGATAATTGAAGTTCTTTTTAAATCCTTCAACACAAGGGAGGCGGTGTGAGGTCAATGGTGTTGAATGAATTTGATGTTCTGTGGTAAAAAGCTGTGATAAAGGAACCTGATGTAATTAATACCTCGCAGTTTGAGCCATCTGTAATAGATTACATTTTTAAATGTGTGATTTTCCTCATCAAGAAGTGGGAGTGCGCCCTAATCTAACACAGATGGAAACAAAGAGGACAGACGCCAAACTAACTACCACCGCCCATTACATCCTGGAGTACCAAGTTGTCAGTTATTTAATGTGGAGTTAACAGACAGTAAAAACAATGAACACGAATTATCCCATGCAAATAAAATCACTGTTGGTACTAAGAAAAGATGGAGCTATTCTTGAGGCTAAGTGACAGATTTCCTGAGGAAGGGATGGGTTGAATAAAGAGGATTGTGGTCGTAACAAATGACTCCTGGTGCCAGGTGGTTAACCACAGAGATACAGTGTCACCCACAGACCATCACAGACTGACAGAGGTCACTGACTGTGTGAAAAACCATTAGGCTGCCAGTGTTTATGTCTTATCAGTTAGTTTTAAAAGCTCCGGTATAGTTTGAAAACATGACAAAACAATACATGATAAAATACAATACACCTACTGCAGATACCCTTTACTGTGTGTAGGCTATGTAGTGCATTATAATGTATATCGTACCATTTTTTGTGCTTTTTGTTGTATAGTAGATGATCAAAATGTAGTATTGTATTATTTTATTGTTCTCATACCTTCCAATCTATTTCTATAGTTCTTCATATCTGTTCTTGCTATTTGCTGCCTCTTTTGTTTGTTATTCATTTGATTGGTTATATCTCTTTGCACTTATTTAATTTGCCTATTTTTATGTATTCTCGTTTCTTCACTTTATTATAAAGCACATTGAAATATGCTGTATAAATAAAGTTGTATTACTATTATTGTTGTTGTTTTATGAGGTTATACTGCTCTTATCCATAATATGCATGTTTGTATAGTTCCTTTTTCTGCCTGACACTTACATTTTACCTGTGTGGATTCAATAAAGTTGATCTTATCTCATCTGATCTTATGCTAATTTATCTTTATCATAATCATATCATAATAGCTATCAACAATATGCTTCACACAAATGTTTGTCCCAAAGAATAAACACTGAAAAAACACACCCTGTTAACAATAGGCTAGTTTATTTGTATTCAGTCCTAAATAAATTAATCTAAAAATAATAGTAGCCTATTTAAACTATATTTTCTCATAGGTGTTGATTGATGGGCTGTTTTGTAGAAACAAATATCTCGAAAAAATGTCAGAGAAACATTAGGCTATATAAACACCGACTGTTGACGTAAGATTTATAAAAGTGTGAATTCCATAGGTCTATTTTAAGTCTTCCTGATAAAATAGGCAACTTGGTATCTTTTAAGGTTTAGTGTGTGATTTTCCCCGTGACCCTCCAGGGACGGCCCCGCCCAGCAGGCTGCATCATCATCCGGCCGTCACACACTCTTCCCCGCTGAGCCCGCCCCTCACACACCGACACCACCGGAGCAGCTCCGATAAAAACTGAGGACACGAGAGACACAGCTCAGTCCGAGAGACACTCACACTGCTGCTGCTGCTGCTACAGACGCACAGAAGACTTTTAACTTGGTAAGAGCTTCTTTTTCTTCTTTTACTCAGGGTGCACCAAGCTGTTCTCTGCTATTGTGTTTCATTCTTTATAATTGCATTATTATCTGAGGCTGCAGAGTTCAGAGGCTGAGATGAATGATGATGATGATATTCTCTGGTTATTTGTTGTCAGGAGGAAATAGATTAAATCTGTTGCATTTGATGAAAAGCAATTAAGATATTGTACTTGATTAGACCAATTAGTATGGCTGGGTAATTTTCAATATTATTGCATAAAGTCTTACTGTTGAATATTTTATGATTAGATCATACTATAGTTATTTTGACATACAGTTCTCCCATCTTATTTAATCAGAAATATCGTAGGGACTATACATCTAAACATTAGTTCTACCACACGAGTAACCTGCAACTCTGTAATTAATATTAAAAGAAATCTCGACATCTTTTTAGCCTGGCTTTAATAAAGGTGCCTTATCATTTGTTGCCGCAGTCTCCCAGTCTTATCATTGGCTTTTAATTTATTTTATCTATTATAATCTTTCATTCTTATATCTTGATTAATCGTATTCATTGTTGTCAATTTCTTTGTATGTGCTGTTTTAATCTGCTCTGTGAAGCTGCTTTTATTGTATGAAAGGTGCTTTATAAAGTTGAGTTAATTCAGTGTACAGTATGTGGATAATGCAGTTATTATTGTAATTATGGAGACAATAATCTGGTGTGTGGAGGTGAAACTGACTTTAGATTACCTTGTGCTCGCTCATTCATCTGGCATCCCAACACTTTCTCACTCTGACTTCAGCAGCTCTCTCCATCCACATCCACCCGTTTAATCTGGTGAGAATACCGTATGAATTACCTCACCCCCAAACACTTCTCAGAAAGTAAAAATCAGTCATTTGTGTCATCAAGGTCACTTCAAATCTTTTTTGTAACAAGATGTTACAAGAACGTGGTGATTTTGTGCTCCGCTGCTGCACTCAGTGTGTGTTTGTTATCGAGGAACATCCCTGCTATGATACTGATTCATCTCAGTGTGTGTGTGTTTGGGCTCTGTGTGTGTGTATCTGAGTACCACTCTGAGCCAAAACCTGCACAGGATGACTGACATTGCAGGCGCTTATCAGGCTAATGAGTTGGATTGCATCTGGAGCTGGAACTTTGGGAATTCTCCTCCCCGGCATCTGTCAGCGATGAAACTCTCCATCACACTGATACTCTGTTGCATGTTGAGAGAAAGTAGAGTTTGTATCCATTATCTGCATTCCCGGCAGTGTGGTCAGCTGTGTTTGTGCCTCACACTGGTGTTTGTGACTCACAGGATCAGCCTGTTGGGTCTTAAAGCTGTAAATTGAGAGAGGGTCAGACAGAGGATCTGACTGTGGGAACAAGGGACCAGAAGATAACGCTGAAACTAATACGGCGCTGCAGCTAAGCCTTAGTTTCACTTGACTCTGGACAAAAAACCCTCTTTCACATCTCTATTCTTCCTGTCTGACTAATTTTTTGAATTGCATCTTCATCTAATGGCCACGATACTGGTTATAAATCCCATCAATGCCTCCATCTGTGTCTCTGCAGTCCTCTGGGATGACTCAGGACTACTCACCGTCTTTCTGCTGACCTCTGGGATTTGGTTTCATCTCCCTCCTCTCCCTCTTTTTTCCCTTCTCCCCTTTCTCTCCCCTGGCAATGGGAGGATTATGATAAAATGGGCCCCTGGGCACAGACATGCAAAAGGCCCCATCATCTTTCTTGCAGAGGAGACTTTGTGGTGATTTTGCCTCTTTTTTTTGTTGTGGTTTTGTGTCTGTTTTCCGTTGCTTTGCATCTCTTTGTGGTTATTTGGTGTCTCTTTGTCGTCGTTTTGCTTCTCTTGTGGTCATTTCGTCTCTTGTGGGCATTTTGTCTCTGTAATCGTTTTACGTCTCTTGTGGTCACTTTGTGTCTCTTTGTCATTGCTTTGCCTCCTTCTGTAGTCGTTCTGCTTCTCTTGTGGTCTTTTTGTGGTAATTCTGTGTCTCTTTGTAGTTCCTTTGCATCTCTTTATAGTTGTGTTGCTTGTTATTGTCTTTTGTGTTTCTTCGTGGTCATTTGTGTCTCTTGTTTTTTCGTGGTCATTTTACATCTCTTCATGGTCGGTATGTGTCTCTTCTTAAGATTATTTTTGGGCCATTTTGCCTTTATCATAGTACAGCTTGAAGATTGACAGGAAAGGAGGGGGGGGGGAGTGAGAGGGGAGGACACGCAGCAAAGGGCTGCAGGTCGGATTTGAACCCGGGTCGCTGCATGGGGCGCGCGTTCTACCTGTTGAGGTACGTGACATTTTGCAGACGAAGGTCAGGGGGGCCCCTGACACTTTGGGCCCTTGGGCCTGTGCCCGGTAGGCCCCTTCAGTAATGACTGACTCCATCCTTTCATCTCCTTTCACGTAGCTGTCTCAGGCTTCATTATCTCCTCAGCTTATGCTCATTTATAATGTCAACACCTGCTCTTCATTCTTCTGGCTGTATGAGTCATGTTTTTGTTTTTTCCTGATAAGAAGTTCAAGGCTTCATATTGAGCACAGAGGAGAGCAGTGAGGCAACAATACAGCCCTCTGTTCTTGGGGGTTTTACAGAGACGGATCACAGCTGGCTCATTGAAGCTCGACAGAAAAGCCCCCGAGTACAGAATGCATAATTCCTGCTAAGTAGCTTACAGACATGACATCGCATGCCATAACACATCATCAGCAAACGCACTACACATATGATGCTAACTAAAGGAACAACGCCTACACTGAAGCTATTGTAGCAGCTGAATGCAGCTTTATGGATCCCAGCAGGTCAAACCAGTTCAAAAACACATTGTGAGGTTCAGATCTGCTGCTGGTGCCAAACCTGCCGTGACAAGAGGACAGGGGTAGTTTTTACAATCCAATCCCACAAATGTTGAGCTCTCCAAGAAATACTGTGAAACTAACTTCAGTGCCAAAGACAATAAGACTGTAAAAGTGCCACAATGTGCAGTGTAAAGGTGTTTCCTCTGACAGTTCCTCTATGACGTCAGGAATGCCATAAAAAAAAGAATAAATCTGTAAAAGAATAAGAAAATAAATGTCATGTCACGTCAATCAACGAATAGCAAGAGCAACAGGGAAAAGCAAAACAATAGGGATCAGAATAATAGAAAGGGATGAAAAGAAATCATATCAAAAAATATATATAAAAAATACAGAAAAAATAGAACAATTTATATGCAATAAATAAATAAATATTTAAACAAAATATAAATAAATATGTACAGAAATAAATAAAATGGTTATAGTTATTCTTATATTTTTGTTATTTGGCATTGTATTTTCACATTTATTAATGTATTTGTCGTTATATTTCCACATTTATTTTCTTATTCTTTCACAGATTTTTTTTTATGGCACACTTATAACTCCATACCTGGGTGCCAGCATGGGCAGTCCATCCACTCTCAGAACGTTGAGTAACATTTGCACATAAGAGAGACAGCAGAAGTCACCTCAGAGGTGCTTTAAAGTCAACTAGAATTTAAACTTCACAGGCAGATGCAACTATGTTCCCTGCACACCGTCTAACCATTCTCACCGTTTTAGACTTTTCGGCCTTGTTACTGGAAGACAAGAATGTCTCACCTCCGACCTTTACAACCTCAGCGCACCATCATCATTACACATCCTCGCTAATGGTCCGGTGAACTCACTGCTAAGATGGCAAAGATTGTGGTCAGCACTTTAGACAAATATAGTGAACGAAGCATAAATAGGAAATGAATAAGGTTGGTGGAAAACATTGGACATGGCATCATCTGTTGCATGTGTTTTGCTCTACAGATGTGGTGCATCTTAAAGCTGCTGTTTTGAAACTGCTGCTGACTCACAGTCTGGCTGATCTTTTAATTTCTTCCATTCATATTTGACCTACTAGGGAAACCACACTCCTCAGGCTGCATACTTTATTGTACATGTTTCAACTATTAACCGATTGGGTGTAACAGACGAATGCCTTAACCCTGTCAGTGCCAGTGGGACGCTCACATTTTATGAGAGGCTTGCTGTTTGTCATTATCAGTCAACATATCAATAGCTCTGATCCTTATGAGCAAAATGAGCTTTCATTATTAGTTATAACTCCTCCTGATGTGTTGTTATGGCGATCCCAGCAACATTAGTTTGGTTGTGTCCCATTCGCCTTAATCAAGGTCAAGGAAAACTTTATTATCTCAGAGTGGCAGTTTGTTGTACAGCTAGCAGTACAACACACAACCATCAGACTAAACAGTAAGTACAACAAAACACATTAAGTATTAAAAACAATAAATACAACGTAACATACAACATAATATTACCGTGCATTGTTTAATGGGAGAAGAGTCTGTACAGAGTTTACCGAATATTTACTATTTCTTGGTTAGTGACATAGCTGATACTTGAATTAAAGGTATCTTTGAGTAAATGGGTAAAAATCAAATTGTACCTGTTTCATTTACTGGTAATGAGGTTGTTGTAAGCCCATAGTTTCTGCCAGTTAAGTCTACACCAAAAACATCACAGCTATCATCTTTGACACCTTTAGAATTCTAATAAAATGCATTTTATAACTCTGGGCAAACTTAAATTCACATCCCCCCATTGAAAAAGAACATGTGTAGTACTTATAATGGTGAAGCTACTAAGAAATCTTTAGAGATATACAACCACAACTAACACAAAAAACACGCCAGTGTTAAGAGTTAATATTAACACACTAAGAGTTGATCACTTCTAGAAAGTTATAAAATGAAAAGAGCAGCCACGGTTTTACTTTGTGTTCCATTAATGAGACTTATTCATGTACATGTTTATTTTGTGTGTTTATGTCTGTTCATATGCTATATATTCTGTTCATATATTAAATGTTGTTATAAAAACCACAAAAGCAGCTAAAACTGAGGCCAATTGCATTGTGGGATTGCGCCAAAGAAGCAGTCCAAACAGGGCCTCTGCATGTCAGATACCGTAGACTTTGAAAAGGGCGGGGTACACATATGTTCATATCTGATGTGTGCATGTTGGTATGTGTATTTGTGTGTGCATGTGTTGATATGTACGCACGTTTCCGAAATGCATGGGGCCCGCGCTGGCAGTATTTTAGCAGGAAACATGTGTTTTTAGCTGACAGGGCTGGAGAGAGAGGCAACTGAACAGCTGCACAAAGGAAACAAAAAGGGAACAAGTGTGTTGTTGTCACCCTGCCAGTGAGGCTCAGTTGGGGGGTAAAAGCTGAGGACGACAGGGTTTTTATTTGTGTGAGGCAAGGATAGCTTTCAAGGGACCTGTCCTCTTAATGGTGAGTGTGTGAATGCATGTGTGTGTGTCTGTGTTATAAAAGTCAAATCCAACGAACAATGAGCAGGATAGACAGTAAATCTTTATGTGTAGGGGGGTTGATTAGCTCCACGTTCCTGAGCACTTTGTTTGTGTGTGTGTCTGTGTGTGTGTGTGTGTGGTTGCCAGCGTAGCTGTTTTACTGATATATGAAAACAAAGCGCTGTTTTCTATTAGCTGTGTCAACCACAGAAGGTGAGTCAGTGGAGAACCAGCCGACGGAGAAGTCTAAAA
Source organism: Heterobranchus longifilis (assembly GCA_028570985.1). Taxonomy (NCBI): domain Eukaryota; kingdom Metazoa; phylum Chordata; class Actinopteri; order Siluriformes; family Clariidae; genus Heterobranchus; species Heterobranchus longifilis. Next base: position 21,187 of record JAOVVB010250025.1, on the reverse strand, counting down.
ACGTGCAGACATGTATGCACATGGTGCTGTCTGGGGCTTTGTGTCTGTAGAATAAGTTTCTTATGGTTATTTAAAAAAAAAAAAGTAGGTCATTTGTACTTTGCAGCCCGCATTGTGTGCAACTTTCTTTCTCTTCTCTTTCCCATTTTCCTCTCTACTCCTTCCACTCACCCCCTTCTTCCGTGACTCACGTTTACTCACACTTGAGTTGGGAGCAATGGGCGCTCTACTCCTTTTCTTCTTGTCTTTTCTGCATAATACGACTCCTTTAAAACAGAGAAGAGGAACAAGTCTATTATCAGACATATTTTTGTAGAAGTATAAAAAGGGAAATAAGAGTTTCATTACTTTTTCTCGCTCCGGGCTTTCCCTTCGGCATCCCCCTCTTTCCCTTTAAAGTCCCGAGCCACTTTATCCTGCGACAGCTGCAGCTTTGCTCTGTTAGAGAAGGAATGCTGTCAGTATGGTGCAGAAACCGTCTGCTGTGCGTGCTGCCTTTCATCGCTCCAGGGGTGTCCAGATTGTGTTGTTTGATGTGGTGGCCATCGTCACTTTTTTTTTGCATAAAGCGAAGATAATCTGCTTCCTGTTTATTCCCAGTGGGGGAAGTTATAGATTAATTATGATAAAAGGGAAATTAATTTAAGCAGAACAACAAAGACATATAATGTATAGCACATATTTGTTGAACCCATTGCCCTATCAGACTGGACGTGCTGTTAAAACTTCCTGTCTTAGTCAAGAAGTCAACACAACTTCAAGGAACTAGAAATGACCTCCAGTTTCCCTCAAGCACCCCACCTCTCCCACCCTTTCCTCTCCAGTTTCTCGGAGTCTCTCGCTCTGCAGCAGCAGGCGCAGGGACGGAGGAAGGAAACAGCATAATCGGGAGAAGGTGACCAGTGTCGATCGTTTTCCTGCAATTGTTGGCTCAGTATTAATGACAAAGGATTTAGATGGATAGACATACAACAATGAAATAAATGCTCAATTCTCCACGCAAATCAGCGCTTTCATATGTCCATCTTAACTGTATTCGCTTGTCAAGTCTTCTGTCAGTTGTTTCTTATATGTATTTATCTTCTACTTCCAGCAAATTGAAGACCACTTGAGAAGCCATGACCAGAACTCTTGGACTATTACTGTTCCTGTCTGCTCTCTGCTGCAGCCTAGCGGACAATGTAAGTCCTACATTCTGTGAGGACCATACAAGTGGCTTTGCATGTTTCAGCCTATTAACAGAAGTTTATCTTAATACCATCGTTGAATACCCACAGGTAAAAAAGTAGCACACACAGAGCTCTTCAGGACAAAGTTGCCAAATCTCAATTTCACCAATTTATTCTGGACATGTCGAACAAACACGCTAACGTTTCAGCCTAGCGGCGTAGAGGGAAAAATGGAAGTTATGTCATTTGTATACAGTTTCAAATGCTTCCTCTGAAGTTTCAAATTATGGAAATGTATATCAGAGCGCCTTTATTATGATATTTGCCATTTCACCTGTTTTTAGTCATTGCCATACTGTCAAAAAAAAGACGTATGCGGCACCATAGGAAGTTCATTTCCATGTGACACTTTAAGCCAATCACGGTCGTGTCTAGAAGGTAACCCTAGATTTACGAGAGCCGGCCAAAAATGGGCAAAAACTCTCACAAAACTATTCAAGTTTAATGCCTAACCTTATCAATTTTGCAAATCTAGGGTTACCTTATAGCCACTACCACCAATCGCCTGCTAACTCCACAAATGACATGACTTCTGTTTTCCCCTCATGCTCTGATGAAGGCCACAAGGCTGAAACGTTAGCATGATTGTTTGACATGGCCAGAACAAATTGGTGAAATTGAGATTTGTCAACTTTGACCTGAAGATCTCTGTGTGTGCTACCTTTACCTCTGGGTACTGAATATTGGAACTTAATGAACATTGGTTTAGCACCACAAATAGTGGGAAGGCACATCCTCTCAAAGACCTAATTCTTGTGGTTTATAATACATCTGACACACTTGGCAGTGCCCTCAAATTTAAAAGACTTAAGAGTGCGCTGCTGGACAACAACATTTGAAATACAAAAAGCTACGTCATGAATCTTCAACAGAAAAAACAAATTCATTTTTTTAACCGTTTGATTTTGAAACAGTATAGCTCTTAAACTCACTGTTGTCCTGCAGCCAACTCTCAAATCTGGAGCACTACTGTACTGTATGTACCAACAAGTGATGTTTGACTAAAACTGATAAATGATGTGTTTTCACAGTATCCTGAAGAAATTACATTTAAACACTGGCTGCCTGGGTTGGAACGCAATGCCATGCAACCTCCAATTTACTCCAGCTCTCTTTAACGTCTCTTTTTTTCTATTGCAGGTAGAGCTGCTCCGCTCTAAGAGAGGGACTCGTTTTTACAGAGGTGAGCCCGACAGGCAGCCAGCCAGACGGACGCTTTTGATTATACATGTCCAGAAGTCTTCACCTTCCTTTGACACCTCCTGTGAGCCCCCCATCACACTTCTGTTTGTCTTTCCTATTAACATCACCATCACCATCACCATCAGATTGTTTTAATTCACTGTTGTCATTCACACGCATTTGTGTTGCTCTGTTTTTGTACCTTTATGTTTGTAAGTGCTTTTACATGTGACAATGATTACGTTTTCTGTGAGTCTTCCTGTTTGATTGGCTGCATACTTATTGTGTCTGTGTGTGTGTGTGTGTGTGTGTGTTTTCTCAGTACATTGTGTGGATAGTGAGACGTCAGCAGTGCGTAGTTTTGGGGACACTTGGCTGCGATGGAGGGGACAGCGTGTGGAGTATTGCCGTTGTGCATTAAGAGGACGAGAGCTTTGTCATGTTGTGCCCGTCATCAGTGAGTGTGACATGGACGCAAACACACACAAACACATGTCTCTTTCTAATCTGAATTTTTGGTTTCAATGAGCAGAATGAGCAGAATATGGGATTTTTGAGAAAGATTTTAGAGGGGAAAATTCACAGATTATCGATATAGTGGCTGATATAGTGATTTGTTTTAGCTGGAATGAAAATAGATCTTTTCTATGTGGATTGTGCACTGATTTTGCACCAATATCACTATGCAAAGGTACTCAGATGGCTGCTTTCTTAAACAAATATATTTACATATATATATATATATACAATGTATTACATTATCAACCAATTTCTAGAAATTAACACATAATAAATACAACTAAAATAAATAGCTAAATAAACATCAGTGCTGTATGTTCAGTATCAGTCAAGTGCTGACCATTTAAATAAAGAATAAATAAATAGCTACATGGCACCATTTCTAAACCATCGTTTTCTGCCTTATATGTTCTCTAAAAAACATACGCCGATACTGATAGATAGTGATATGTCTGTGATCGGCCATCCGATAAATCGTCCGGGCTCTGAGCAGAATATAATCTTGTTTGTTAATTTGTCCGTCAGTCTGCTTGCCTGCCCTCGCTGACCTCTCTGTCTTCCATTATAGCTTCACTTTACCTCTAACTTGCTGTTACAACCTCAGATGATTATTTTCTGCTGCTTTGCCTGGCTCTTTGTCCAGATCTCTGTTATTTCATTGCATCCAAATGAAGAGCTGTTGGGTTTCTGTGTTTCTGAGAAGGCGTAGTTTAGTCTCAGATTGTTTGAAATACTCTTGCCAGACAAGCCCTCATGCGCACTTTCACCCCCATTGACGAATTCTGTGAAGCACGATTGCCCCTCCCTCAGACAAATTACAACCACATTTTCAGCCCGCCAAACTGCACCCCGGCTGTGAGCTCATACCGCTGGCAGCGAGTGGGGTGCTGTTATTCTTAACGCTAGCCTTTAGGAAATGTTGAAATAATAAATGAAAAACCGGACTGGTGATGGCATAAAACCAGTTCTGCTCCAGAAAGAAACCCTGACACGTGACGCGTTATTTTAAAAGTGAAGCTATTGAGAGTCAGGATGAACAACGCACACAGACCTTATGTTTCTACGCCAAATGTGACACACAAGGCCAAACCCACACATTTAATTCTCTGTATACGCAAGTGGTCGTGGCTAATCACTCATTCTGATTATTCAAATCGTTTTGTGTTCTGAAGAACTGAATGACATATAACTGACTAACCGGATCTCTGTCTGCCCCTTCCAGACTGCTACGTGTCTCAGTGCTACAACGGAGGAACCTGTAAGGAGGCCGTGTACACTTCAGACTACATCTGTCAGTGCCCCCCCGGCTTCAGTGGGAGGCAGTGTGAGATCAGTAAGTACAAGACACTGTACAAAAAAAAAAAAGCATCAAAATCAATGTTGTTGCTAATCATTCACATATCCCAGATTGTGAAAAAATAAAAATAAAATTCCCCCTAGCATTATACAGATGATTAAACAATAATAATTAATAATATTTTTTTTTCTTCATAAAAGAAAACGTAAACAAGCTGGCCTTTAAAGCGCTGCAATTCTGAAAATGAATGAACATTTGGTAGTGACGATCAGGAGTGATGCTGGTTAAAAGACTTAACTCAGTGAAAGTGGATGGCAGTTTGTTTTTTTACGCAGACATTTTTGTCCTCAACTTTTTAATCTACGACACAATTAACCTGCTTTTTTCACGGTTAATCGATTCAACTTTTTTTTTGGTGAAATGTCAGAGGCATTGTCCAACGTGACGTCTCAACTTTCACTATGTCTAGTATTTAATTTGCCTTTTTAAACTTCAAAACAACAACAAACCCAGTCATGTCCATAACAGATGGCCGGTGACACAACACGTTCTACGTACTTGTTAATGACTCTAGATAAGGTCACAGTCTGACCGTGTGGCTCATGCAGTAGGTGTCATGGACCTGTGGTTTGGAGAAAAGAATCATAAACCATGGAAAGACATTCTGGGATACGACTGTTTTTGTTTCTGCGGGTGACTGTTTGAGGCTTTAGGGGCACCCCACCCTCTCAGTGGGATAATTATGCAAACCCCAGTGGTCACAGCCAAGTGATTTCTGCGAAAGAGTAATGAGTTACGATGGCCAGACTCAATAAATCCGATTGCATTTACAATCATCATAGTTTATGTTTGGTCATTGTTTTAGACCACTAATTGTACAAAATACTATATAAATGCCATTAGGACACAAGTTCTAATGTCTTATATAAGAAATAACAATGTTGTCATAATGTTTTTAAATATTTTGAATGTTGAAAGTTTTTCCAGATCGAATAAACGTGCTTTATTGTGTCAGAATAAATAAATTAGGTCAGTTAATAGAGTGATATCAGCCTCATATATAAACGAGTGACATTATATCCAGTTTAACTTTGTCACTTTCTCCAACAGACACCAATGAGAAGTGTGCTGTGGGGCAGGGTGAAGGATACCGCGGCACATGGAGCATCAGCCATTCAGGAACAGAGTGCATTAACTGGAACTCGACGTCTCTGAGAGGACGGAGGTTCACCGCCAGGAAAGTGGACGCCACCAGTCTTGGACTGGGCAATCACAACTTCTGCAGGTATGTGACCAGTGTAATCTGTTTAGTGCCGGAGCATCCGGAAGAATAAACTGCAAATATCCATTGTGTCCATTTGATTAAATCAAGGTGGGGGTCTGATCATCCAAAACATATTGAGATATTTTAATTAACCCTGCAGGAATGATGGTGGCACTATACCTAAAGGCAAGAATGAATGACTTTGGTGAATTTAGTTTAACCTTTATTTAACCAGGAGTAATCTCGTTGAGATTAAAAATCTCTTTTTCAAAAGTGACCTGGCCAAGACTGGCAGCAGCACAAATAACACAGTTTCAGACATAATCAGGGAAAAAAGACACAAAAATGAAGAATCGGATGATGTGGCAATCTGTCTAATTTTGCAAAGCCTTGTAGGGATGATGCATTTTAAAAGTTTGGTTTAGGACGTGTTTTTCATCATTTATGCGAGCCATGAACATGTTTACTCATTGTCCTTTGCTTTCCTTTCCCCCCTCAGGAACCCTGACCATGACAGCACTCCTTGGTGTTACATCTATAAAGGCACTCAGATCGTCTGGGAGTTCTGCTCCATGCCCAAATGTCCAGAAGGTACAGCTTTACCAAATTCTAATAAGCTTAAATACAAATAATTAAACACTTAATTGCTTTAACACTCAGTTTCTCTGTGTTTTGGAGCAGATACTAACCAAGAATGTGCGGTGGGCTCCGGTCAGTCATACAGAGGCACAACATCTGTCACTAAGAGCGGCTCTCGCTGTCTCCCGTGGGACTCTCCGGCTGTCAAGCACAAGATCAACAATGCTTGGAGATCGGATGCATTGGAGCAGGGTCTGGGCAGCCACAGCTTCTGCAGGTACACATGCCAGTAACATTGTTCATTGTTAGACGTTCCCCTTGCATGCAGAAAGATCAGAATAACTTTTATTTTTCCTTTATCTAAAAGGAATCCAGACGGTGATGAAGGTCCATGGTGTCATACCTACAAGAACATGCAGCTGACCTGGGAGCTGTGTGACATACCTAAATGCTGTGAGTTCTTTTATTTCCATGGTTTCATTTTGCAGCAATGTTAAAACGTATAAGTGAAATTATCAAAGCTGATGCTAGACATTCATTTAGTTTAGGCACTAAAATCTTCCATGCAGTAATGTGCCATCATAACTTACCCATACTTGTCTTTTTTAGCGATACGTCCATCTATCATCACCACTCTCGGCCCGCGTGCCCCCATCACAAACAATAACGGAGGTAGGTAGTAACTTCACATCCAATGAGAATCACCCATTTCCTCTGATGTGTTTGGTGTGTGGTAATTTTACATTTATTTAACCATCATCCTGCAACCTGTCCTCTCTGTAGCAACGTGTGGCCAGCGTTTAGACAACACCCTGAATCGCCCAGCGTTCCGCATGTTTGGGGGCAGAGTGAGCGACATCACAGAGCAGCCGTGGCAGGCAGTCATAAATGTTTATCAGGCCCGTCACAGGAAACACTTTCACCGATGTGGAGGAGTCCTCATTGACTCCTGTTGGGTCCTGTCTGCTGCACACTGCTTCGAGGACAAGTAGGAATGACACACATCCTTCACACATGCCTTCTTTTTTCCCCCCAATACTTGTTCGCCTGGTCGCGACCTTCTGTGCTGTGATTGGCTAGCTATAACCCTAACCCTATCCTCTTTGGCTTAACTCTACCACCTCTGACTACATGTGTCGACGTGACGAGTACTAGCGTTGGGGGGAAAAAAATTCTGCTTCACACACATAAAATACATAATTTAACATGTTTGCCATGCAACATACAAACATATTCCTTCTTGGTTTTTTTTAGTGCTAAAGCAGAAAAATTGGAAGTGATTTTGGGAAGAACGTTTCGGAAGCAGAATTCCAGCAGCGAGCAGATTTTCAAAGTTGAGAAGTACTGGATCCACGAGAAATTTGACAACGAAACATTTGACAATGACATCGGTGAGTGAACATTTCAAGATGTTTTTAATTTTTTTGCATATAGTATTCTATATATCACTGTTGCTACTGAAAACGTCATCAAAATGTCTGATTTTCATAAGCAGAGTTCTGGCATGCTATAAGGTGAATTAAGAATATTGAGTGAGACACTTTAGTCGCCATGTTTTCCCCCAGCAGTGATGATATGGAACTTTAAGTGGGTAGCAAATGCTTGTTAAAACTTTAAATAATCCCTCAGTCATCACATTTTCCCAGGGCATTACTCTGACTTTTCCTCTGGTAACTTTCCACTTGCAGCTCTCTTGAAGCTGAAGACGGACATTGGCATGTGTGCTGTAAACGCTCCAGAGGTTCTCCCTGCGTGTCTGCCTGAACGTGGGCTGGTGCTGCCCGACTGGACTGAGTGTGAGATCTCCGGCTATGGAAAAGACTCAGAATGTAAGCAAACTCTAATTTCGCATGGCTACTATTGTGGCAGATGTATCTCTCTCGGCTGACCAGCAGAGGGCAGTTTCACACAAACCTCTAAAGGGGACACATGAAAAACCCACTTTTCAGTGCTTGTGCACATACATTTGGGTATGGATATAAACTGTGAAATAAGAACCCAGTCAGTTTTTTATGGGCTGCCTAGATCACAAAACATGGGATTCAACAAACGTTCAACAAACATTCAGATCTGGCTCCCCCTCCTATGTCACATGCAGGCTCATTAGAATATCTCCCGTGCCATATTTATCTTGCGAGCCAATCACTAATCTTTCAAGACCCCCAGAATATTTTGTACGATGAATATGTAAACATATCAGAAGAAAGATAAGATCTTCTGCTTTTATAGGAGAAAAAAAACATTTTATTCTAGCTTCTTTCATTCTTTTTTCATCAGCACTTGAATGTTGGTCATTTTCATCAAAAAGTTGAGGAAATCCAGTTTTTTACAGTCATTTCTATAATTTTTGCCCACATCTTATTTGCCTAAATATAAAAAGTTATCTGTCTACCTCTGATAGGCCCGCTAACATTATATGGATGAGAAATCCCATAATTAAGTGCCCCTTGCTCGGGTAAACATCAGCCTCTCCAGCCTCCCCTCCAGCCCAGGGCACAGGGGCCCATATCCTGGTAAACTTCATCCGATCCACGCTTCCCTCCACCGGGGAGACACTCTGGCAAAGACCCCAAGATGACCGGCATTTTGTTTTCAATTTCAGTTTGTGCACAGCTGTTCTCCTCACGTCACAACAGCCTTCCCCAGAGTATAACAGCGAAAACATGGATTACCGTAAAATCTCGTCAATGGCGGGGAAGTGTTGTGTCGTAAATGACGGAAAATCTTTAACTTAAAGAGTTAAAGAGACATGCGCTAAAATTGTGTTTTTTGAATATTAAAGCATGTAAACATGTTCTAGAAACCCACAATACAAATATGAACTTGAAACTGAGCATAATATGTCCCCTTTAATAGATTTGTTTACTGGACAGGATATGCTGAAGTACTAATTTAAACACTCTCTCCACAGTTTCTGCAGAGTACTCCGAGCGTGTTAAGAGAGGTTACGTTCGCTTGTGGCCCAAAGAGCGCTGCGTCCCAGATGTGCTGTCTGGACGCCCAGTTACCTCCAACATGCTGTGTGCAGGCGACACCCGAGGCCTGGATGATGCCTGCAAGGTGAGAATTATTACACTTAACCTCATTAAATCAATGCTGATTTACTCGATCTAATTTTTCCTCTCTCCATTTTGCTTCTTGACCTTCACCCACAGGGAGACTCTGGTGGCCCTCTCGTCTGTCGAAACAATGACAAGATGACTCTGATGGGTGTGATCAGCTGGGGCGATGGGTGCGGGCAGAAGGATAAGCCGGGGGTCTACACCCGTGTCACCCATTACATCGACTGGATCAACGGCAAAATTAAGGCAAACCCAGTCTAAAGAGAGACTGCAAAGAAGATGTAGATGGATGACCATACCCATAAACACAGTGGGTTTATCATTGAGAAGATAGACAGAGAGATCCATAGGACTCTGTTGATTCTGTTGATCTAAATCCAAATGGAGGTTTTAAAGCAGCAGGACCACTCCAACAGAGGCGCACAAGAAGGACCTCAATCATGAGGTTTCATGCTCGATGTAGCTCCATGTTCTCAAGTTTTCCGTTCCTTACTGTGTTGAATGTGACAGTATATATGGACAGAAACACAGGACAAACTATCTTTCCTCCTTCTGGGCCATCTTGATCTCGATAATACTTTTTGTCCCTTCACGCAAGCAAAGTTTTCATGTGCTTTCTGAATATTGCGTCCACCAAACTGGAGACTCAGGCAGTGAACATAACAGGAACAAGCACGAATTTGCAATATTTGCAACCATGTACGCACATGCAACCACGTGTTCATGCATTCACACACACAACCTCACAAACATTACATTATAGGCCATTCCCACTGCTGCACCCCCTTTTGCCTATTGGCATGAAAAGTTAATCAGCTGTCCTGTGGCTCATGACCAACCTTTCCGCAACATATTGTGCAAGTCTGTGAATCCATTTGGAAGTTATGCACCTCTTTGTGGTAGACCACTGCCATTGCCACCCCCCCTTTTAGCCAGTTGGCATGGATACAAACACAAACACACTTGACCTCTATGCCAAATTTCAGCCTCCTAGGGCAACAACTGTGGCCGCCAAAGGGTGGGGAATTTTTTGTGGAACGAAGGACCACCCGAACCAACCAACTAACCGGCAGAATGACCTATAGAGCTGCTGCTCGCAGCTAAAAAAATAGGAAATATAACTATATTCCTCTGCTCTTTCTGGCCGCCTTTATGCTGGTTTATACAAAGAAGTCACAGTAGCAGACTTCAGGTCAGTAGCGCTTCCAATCCAAAAAGAACACTCTACTCAACACAAGCACTTACTTTGCACAGCGCAGTAAGTCACATAGGAATGTAGGCATTTTTAAAAGTTCTGTGTAAAGAATGTGTTAGACTTGTCTTCTAGATGTGAGGTTATGTTGGCTTAATGTGCTTTAATGCTAAATGTTCTGCATGTGCTTACTTTGGGGCTTTGGGGGTTGCAGACCAAGACACAAAACGTATCTGCTGGTTCAGATTCAGCTTGTTTTTGCAGTTTGAACTCCTTTAGCTCCCTGCTGCCGTGTAGATTAGATTTGGACAGGTGGAAGCTCTGAGATACTCCATTCAACAAAATGTGTCCCATTCCTCATTCTCACCATTTGTTTTTAAATCAGATTTCTAGAGCACTTCTCCGCCAGACACCTGGGTTGAGCCCAGCATGTACATAACATGTATATTGTCTGAATATTGATTTTATATTGAAAATGACTTCTTTTCTGTTCTACATTAAACTGCTTATTGACGACAAAGCTTATCTCCTTAACAAACTCCCTTTGTTCTGTGACTGCGTTTTAGATGTTTTTTTACTAAGTTAATATTTAAGTGTATTTTATATTGTACTGGAGAAACTACTTTTGTACTATGTGTACTGTAGTTTGATAATTTATTGTCTCTGTCATTATAACCACATCTGGCAACATACTCCTTTGTCAATAAATAATATTTGGAATAAATCTTTTTATGCTTCATGCTTTTTTTTACCTTGTTGTGAATCTTCAATAAATCACTGATAAATTAGTTACACCATGACAGCTTAACTAAGGGCACTAACGTCATAATGAAAAGGACTTTATCAGCCTCTGAATAAAATGAAGTTTCCTCAAGCGCATGCCTGTATCGTGACTAATGATTCTGTCAGCATGTTGGAAATTGAGTGACAACATCGTGTGGTATCAGTTGAGTTAATGTTTTTTTTTAAATCATTATAACATTTGATTTATGTTTCAAAATTCTAGTCAACTTCATCTAAAATTCTGGTGTGTCATGTTTTTGGTCTTTAATATTTCATTATGAAATAGGTTTCAGCTTTCTCACTTCTGTCTCTGAGGTTGTCTGTCTGTCTGTCTGTCTACTGTGTTTTGTAGATGACATTGTAGACCTTTGCCTGTACCCATAACTTGTCAGAAAATTGTATTACTTAAGAAACAGATATTTCACTTATTTGAAAGAACATGTTCAAGGTCAAGGTTCAATTTATTCATCCATAAAACATGAAAAGTTCAGTGCTCTTGTCCTAATCAACCAATCAATGCTATTACCAAAACTTAGGAAATAAATGCCCATAAAATAGAACTATAGTTACCTTCCATGATAAAACTGGATTGAAAATGTAAAAAAAAAAAAAACATCCAATCAACAGCATAACTAAATCTAAATTACAGTATAAGTTCTCTTTAAAATTGTCTGGACCCAATTGATCTGTGCTTTTGTCCTTTGAGGAATAAAATAGACTATACAAATATTTTCATTGTTAATTTCATCATCGTATTAAAACGCACTCTAGCTAAAACTATTGCAGTCAAATACAACAGTCCTGTAATAAATTCTACCTTCATGAAGGTTATAATGTTTGTTGAAACTTTGGTCATTTTGGAGGCTGCCGTTTGTGGTGCTGTTGAATTGTAGCTAGGTGTACCTCGTCTGTGTTGCTATGTAAGCAGTGTCGGTATAAAGTGCTGTGGAGATAGCTCTAAGTAGAGTAGATAGTTTGTTTAATTTTCTGCACACACTGTGGGATTATTATTGATCAGTTCTTGTAGTTTTACATATGTAAAACAATAATGTGTAGATTCTTTGAGTTTTTGTGTTTTTAACCTGTCTGTCTTCCTATTTACCTAGCTTCACTGATAGCACGTGTGTGTATCAAAAGTTAATAATTAATATCCCTGTTTGAATGCAGATGGAAGACAAAGGAGATGTTATTTACCAGTTGCAGCAAATGATGTAAAACTTGGTTACATGGCCATAAACGGTTTGCAGTAGGGAAATGTGGAGCCATGTTTGAGCTGTGCCGGCCAGCAGGTGAGGCCGTCTGTCTGACACGCAGGTAGGAAATGCAAATGAGATCAGTTACAGCTGCTCTTCACATTCTCTCTGTACTTTCAATCTTCAAAACCATTTGCATCCCAGGACCGAAAAACAAAGGCATTTCCTCATGACTTGAGCTGTGAGACTCGACCCCAAATCATGACAATGGTAAAGTACTGTTTTATTTTTGTCATATTTTGGTTTACATTCTGATAGCATCGCCATTGGGTGAAGTGATAAGGAAGTGAGCAGGTGTAACTGAGTCCACTGTAAACCTTTCATGTACTTACTTTTATTTCAGCATTTTCTCTTAGGGAGTTCTGAATAGGGGAAAGACATGATGGCAGCTACACTGTTTAAAGTTGTGATTGTGTGGGAGTGTGAAGGCAAACAGTAAAAATAACCCAGACAACTCGTGTTTGCAAGATAACCTGAAAGTAAATACACCTACAGGTATCAGCATTGTGCTTTACTATAGAATAAAGGACAAACAAGTTTGTTAAACTTTATATTATGCTTGTGCTGTGTTGAACAGTCCTCCATAAAAATAGACAATAGGTTTCTTTGTTGACCAAGAATCAAACACTTTTCAGTGTAATTTACTAGAATTTTTAGAACAAAATTGCATCACAGTTGATACAGGATTTATTTTTTAAAGTTTTGTCTAGTAAGCAAAAACATATTCGGTAGACCAAATAGTGTCACTTCTACATACTTGCATATAACATCTCTTTATATTTAGCTTGTAGTTGTGGGATTTGAACTCTATATATGTTAATAAAATGTAGTTACTTATTCAGTAAACATGACCATGCAGTAGTTTGGGAGGTATTGGAGTTCAGTCTGCAATGTTTCAGGCAGTGAAAATGTACTTATCTGACAACAAAAAGAGGATATCTGAGACTCTGTGTCTGATTCTGAGAGGAGTATATTTGTTGATTTTAACTTTTAATGTTAATCTTTTTGAATAGTTGTAATTATTTTGTCTCATGCAAATCTTCCCAAATTTCTCAGGGGTTATTGCAGAAATGTCAAAGAAATTGTTACTTCACTGATCGTAACTAGCCTATTTGGTAACATAACATGGGTATCATTGTGTATAAGTGATATGTAAATACAGAAGTATTCTCTGAGGGGTAAAACTCGCTCGTGAAAACTCACTTGCTCGTGATAACACTTATACAGTTTCATTTCTATTGTCTGAACAGTGACACATTTGAATGACAGTCAGTGTGTCCTGTCCAGTGTGCATCAGATTTCACTTCATGGTTACATGACTTTTTCCTTTTTCCTGCTGTTGGCCTCCTGGGACACTGATAACACTTTTCATTGCAACATGTGGCTCTTCAGAGAGAAGAGCAGATATTTTTGGAACTACTGTGAAAAGGTCATAATACTGTAGCAGAACAGTAACGTAGTTCCCGTCACCCTATTTATCACCTCTAACCTGCTCCTCATTTATCAACAGTAAAGAATCTCTGACATTTTGTGTGCCATTGTGTGAGAAATAGAAGCTCTGCAGTTCCTCGCTCCCTCTCTGTCCGCCTATAATAATTTACTTTACATCAACACACTGGCACTGTGGGAAAACAGAGATACTGTGTCTACACTTGCTGATTTTGCTTGACGTCTGTGTTTATCTCCGCCTCCTCCTGCCAACCTCAGTTAAATCCCTGCAGAGGAACTTTTCTGTGTTTAACTGATAATGATCATGAATCTTTGTTTCAATACAGCACTGATTGTGAATTAAGTGTAGCAGCAATCAAAAGTCATGGAGATACAATTCATGAGGATAGGATTCAGAAGGACTAAATAAGTTACAGTGAGAAATCTGAAACTCTACCTGATTAATTAGAAGTATATAAACAAATGATCAGTGGTAGAAGGACTCTTTACTTAAGTAAAAGTAGCAATACCACAGTGTAGAAATACTCTGTTACAAGTAAAAATCATGCATTCAAATTTTCACATAAGTAAAAGTATTAGCATCAAAATATACTCAAAGTATAAAAAAATAAAAATGATTGATTATGCAGAATGGCCAATTTCAATTAATGTATATTAAATTATTGTATTATAATTATTGATGCATTAATGTGTGCATTACTTTAATGTAGCAGCTGGTTAAAAAAAAAGAGCTAATTTTAATCACTTTATATACTGCTGGGTAGTTTGTGAATTTCCCCCTGTGGGTCAATCAACTCTAAGCATATCTTAACCTGTAATAATGCATCTTTATTTGTGTATTTGTTTATTGTATGTTGAATTACATGTATTAATCTAAATCTGCAAAGTAATCAGTAATTAAATGTATCAAATAGATGTAGTGGAGTAAAAAGTACAATATTCCCCTTTGAATTGTGGTGGAATAAAAGATACATTAATAAATGCCTAAAATGTCCTGATATGGACTTACAACATTATAGTGTTATAAACCATGTTTATATACTGCTTCAAAATGCTACATGGTACAGTGTTACCTAGTACTTCAGGTGTTTTCTTTTATTGTACTAAATCACCTTGCGTACTAAATAAAACTCTTTAGTCTATTATGGTGACCTTCCCCAAAAAGCAGCCACTGACTCAGACCTGATAATGAAGCTGATAAATAACTAAAAGTAAATGATTAATAGCCAGCCATGCAGTTAGTTAATTTTGTCCGTGTTAAATCTCCAGATACTTATCTAAGGTTTCTGTGTTTTCAGAACTTCTTTGGAAAACTGAAAAACCTGTAAGTATTGTGGCCATAAGCAAAACCTCATTAGCGTTGCTGTTAATGTATTGTGCATGAAATAATATGGGATCTTACCTCTCCTCTCTCCGTCACACACAGTGCACCTCCAGCTCCACCCAGAAGGACAGGTGAGATTTGACCTATGAATAAAGGGAAGCATGTTTTGATTCCTCCCGTCTATTTCCTCACTGGACTACAGACTTTATTATGTATTTTTCCCACCCAGATGACAATGCAGGGTTTGGGTGGCCACAAGATGAGTTTGTAAGTAGATGTTCCTGAATTTGTGCTGCTACATGTGGCATTTGTAATCATCTTTATCTCATTATTATGATAATGTTAACACATTTCCCCTAGGCTCTGTTTCTTTTGTGGGGGATACCTTATCGCTGAATGCCCATCCCCCTCTCTATGACAATAAGTGCTTCATGATGCACTTTTTTTGTATGTACTTTTTGTTATTGTTGTTAAAAAACACATATTGCTTTTGTTTGTAAAATGTATGCTTTCATTTTAATAAAAGAAATTGGTCTGTAACGCTGCATTTTAGCACCTGTCTTTTTAAGCCCCCCTCCCAAAAAAGCCCAGTCTACTCTGATTGGTCAGTGCTTCCGGGTCTTCCACATCTGCGCTCTCTGCATCTCTGCACCGTCATTACAGCCGGGGAATGACTGTAACGCCACTTTCTACCTATATACATAGTATAGTTGTGACATCATAACTTCACAGAAGACCTGACGGCTCGTTTAAAGGCAGTTTCTGAATATGGACTGTGTGCATTTTTCTGTGGATTGAGCGTTTTGATACTTTCACAGTATTTATAGCAACTAGACCTACTTTATAATTTTTTTAAAAAGAGATGGAAATCTCACTGTTTACAATATGGGACCTTAAATGTGGTGATGACTATTTGTGAAAATGAAAAAAATGCACCTTTAATAAACTTTATATTTTCTAATGGCAGGATGACGAGGAAGGTGACATGTATGAAGTGCCTCCCTGTGAGCGCCCGGCTGTTAAAGTCCCACAGAGACAAGTGGAGGAGAACGTTTATCTGGGTAACAGCACTGCACTGAGTCATTGCTGCATATAGGGTTCGGTAAACAGCTCACATTCAGCATAGAGTCCTCTGACAATATAAAACTAACCTTTTCCCTAAAATTCTCTTCCTTTTTGCAGAGAGGACGTCCAATCCTGCTCCTCCACAGAGGCAGACTGCTCCTCCACCTAGATCAGGCAAACCCTCGGTAACAGCATCTCAGTGTCCTGGAAGTCTGTTTCTGTGTGTCTCTGCATCTGTCAAGACATTTAAAATATGTTTAAAGATGTTGCATTTCTTTTAATTAAATGATCTGTCATCCAGAAACCTCAACATCATGCTGAGGTTTATGATCCCAAAACCAAGAAACGTGAGTCATTCGTTTGCAGCTACACAAACAATGCATTAGGTGATTTTGTTCATTCATTGTATGACCCACCTCTCTTCGTCTCTTCAGCACCTGAGATAGACAGAAATGAGAAGCCTGGGAGAAAGAAGATGATGCCTCCTCAACCAGTCTGCTCTGCTCTGGCTCCAGGCCCCACATCCAGCACTGAGGAAGGTGCAGTAAAAGACTGTAAATGACTGTTGATTTAGAGGGAGGTAGATTTATTAATGAGGTGATATGGCAAGCACATATACTTAAATAACTATTATTAGCCATGTGCCATTTTCAGACATACAGTCACTTGATAAACCCACTCCATAAAAGATTTTGCATTTGCTGTTGCTGCACACCTGTTGACTCATAGATCTTTCCCAGGAAAAATCCTCATGGTGCACAATCAAGAATTTAGTTTAATGTTTCCAGCAGCAACAACAGTTTGTTTGCCATAAATAAATAAATACAAGCAGAACTGGGTAGTTAAGCAGACTGCAGTTGTGACTGAAAGAAAGAAGAGTGCCACCTACTGCTGTGCCACTGAGGTGCACCTCAAGTGCCTCACAGACTTTATGAGCAAACTGATCTGCAAGAACACCAAAGCAATCACCACTTTGCACTAAAAGTGTGAAAGAAAGAAAATTAAAAGACAAGGAATTGGTCACATTGTATCACCTCAATAGAAGATTATTTCCACTCATTGCTAGTTTTGCCTGATTGTCCAAAACTTCAGGTCAAAGGTCACTGCTCTGTCTCTGCTTGAATATTCCTCTGTGTTCCACTGTTGCACTGGTCCCCCTTCAAACAGACAGGAAAAGACAACACTTATGCCATATTACGATATCCAAATGACATCTATGACAATATCTAGTCTCATATAATGATATTGGTATAATATCCATATATTGTCCAGCCGTACCAATATACCACATCATCTACACAGTAAGAGTAAACAGCAGTACTGTTATTATCACAATGTGCAGTGTTGTTGTGTTTTTCTTTACATTGCATTAAATGCCTCGCCATGTTATATTAATAATGTAATAAATTACTGATTGAATTGGTGACACATTGTCTGGTCACCTATATTTGACTGTATGCACTGTTGATCATCACATGAAGGCCTGTATGATACCATAAACAATCACTGCCGGTATTTTCTTTCTGCATTTCAGATGTGTATCTGGATCCAAATGAAGAACAAGTAAGATAGAAAAATCAACAATATCAAAAGCTTGCAACATGGGAGGAGGCAGCAAAGGGGCCTTAGTATGAGAGTATAATGGGTACAACAGCCCTACAGCTGTGAATGAGCCAGTCATTACGGATGAATGAAACAAATACAAACATGACTTCAGTGCTCTGCCTGAACTATAATGTTATGCTTCATGATCATTACTGGGCTTCCATAGGGACGCTAACCCAACTGTTGGCACATTTCTCCATATGTATAGATAATATACTCCTATGTATTATCTTGATGTGACTATATTTGTTATTCTGTGTTTCAGGAAGATAATGACGAGCTGTATTTAGAACCTACAGCTGGTAGGTTGCATCACACTTCACAAGAAGTTTGCATGAACTGTTTGGTCTATGAATGATGATCAGACATAAATAAAAAATATTTTCCAGATGATGAAAAGTCTAATAAAAAGTATAATTTCCTTTCCTCCTGCTCCTCAGCTTGCCCTCCTGCCCCACGTGGGCCGATGAGGATGCCTCCATCTCCCATGACAATACCTTCTCCCACATCCATGTAAGTGCACGGCAACCTGTGTCAAAGCAGCTTTCAATCTACTGCCTAACCAAAGCATAGTGGTGACATGCACCAGTGATATAATCTATGTGCATAGCTTCATACTCCATGTCACATCACACAATGATGCTGCTGTGTTTTGCAGCAAAATGCAAATGTGGCAGATATATTAGCGGCATTACACAGTAAATTCCTGGTACTAAACATGTAATGAAAATTAACATTCTCTCTATCTGCAGGATGAAGCCTCCGGTTCCCAGAGCTCAGTCTGTGAGTGTATTCATCTCAGTAGTATTATCATTTCCTTATGCCTAGCTCTGTCCTCATATAAAGTAAGACTGTCAAGATAGAGGCTAGAAATTGAAGTTTTCATTCTTACTCTGTGTTTCCATTTCCTACATAGGAAATTAAACTCATCAGTATGACACAGCAGTTACATTTTATTTCCCTCCTTTCAGAATTCATTCTTGCATACCTTGAATGAGTTAAAAACAGGTAAAGACCAAATCTTTTCTACTTGTTAAAAACTGATCAAATATCAGCACAAATCACATCCAAAAGAGATATTTTTGATCATGATTATGAAGATGTACATATCTTGTTTCTGTAGCTCCTTCAGTTGAAGCAAGACGTCCCATATTTCAAACCAAACTCCCTCCACCAACCCCCGGTGTTAAGCCCCCTCTACCAGCAAACCTGAAGGAAGCCAAACCCAGGTACGAGGTGAAGACATGGATGGATTACTGAACGGGCCTACCTAAAAATAGATGCAAAATGACTACAAAGACATGCAAAACAACTAGGGATGTCCCGATCCGATCTTTGGTATCGGGATCGGGGCCGATCAAGGCATTTTTAGCTGACTCGGTATCGGCTGTATTGAGCACTAACTGAATCCGATACTTTTTTACGACAAAACGTGCCGTAAACGAGACGAGAGCACGGCTTGCGGCAGGTTGCGCAACACACTCTACAAGCTCTATAGCGCGGCAGCTCAGCTAAAATGTCTGCAGTGTGTAACTGTTTTAAATTGGAAGACGAAAGCAGTCCAACAGCCACTTGTAATGCAGCAACGAGAGCATTTCGCGAGGATATACATATACGGATATACAGAATACAGCGAGTTCACTCAGGAAACGCAGGCGACGAGAGGACAGCACCGAAGCACCTCACACCGGAGGAAACCCCCAAAAGGAGAGAGAGATTTCCCAGAGGCAGCAACAAGGCGAAAAAGCTCAGAGAGGACAATTGAATCTGCCACCCCGGATGACCAGCCCACCACCACAGAGAACAGGCGTCCGCCGGAGTCACGGCACGCCCCGCCGCCTCGACCCGCCGCCTCGACCCGACACCGCAGCCCGACAACGAGGCTCGTGACCACCTCTGATGCCCTTTATCTGATGTGACTGCCACCGGCTCCGCTACAGACATTTGGACTGCAGACTGGACCACTTTTGATTTAAAGCGTGCGGTATTGCATGTTGCACTAACTGGAATTGTGATAAGAGCTATATAAAAATATATTTAGCTTGCTCACTTTGTTATTTAAATAAAAATAAAGAACATTAAGGAACAACTTGGATGCCGTTACTCAATATTAAATGACTCGGATCGGATCGGGGGGCAAAAAACGTGATCGGGACATCCCTAAATATTACATTTTCAGTTGGAACAACTGAACAAAAAACACCTCAGAATTGGATACACAGATTTCAAATAAAATGTTGATGTAAAAAGGATAGTATAAAGTTTGGATCAGGCTTTTTAAGCTTCATGTTATCATTTATTATAATGTAATCTCTTTATTCTCAGTCCCATCTTCAGAACGTGCCCCTGACGTATCTGAAGAGCATTGAGGAAAGCTACAAGAAGTCTTTCCTGCCCAAAATCAGGTGAGTAGTTGAACTTATGTAAAACAAATGTGTAATAGATATCTGACCGCTGTCAAATTACACATGAATCATACATGATTCTTACCATCTTGTGTGTTTTTATTTTAGCGAAACATCAGAAGTGCTTGCTTATGATGCAACCCAAGCCCAGGATGTTGAAAGGGTAAGACTGTGGTGGACTGTAAGGTAGAGATGCACCGATTTCAGTTTTCTTGGCCGATTCTGATTGACGATTTTTTTTTAACAGTCTGACCTGCCGATTCCGATTTTTTTTTCTTTTTTTGCAGATTCCGATTTTCTTTCTTTCTAAGAACTATAATTGACAGCATACAGAAACATTTTTGTAACTTTTCTGTCATGGAAACTTGAAAATCCATTGTATGTTTATTAGGGCTGTCAAAGAATATTCTAAATTCTAATTGTAAAAGAAAACAGATATTGGACTATGAAAATTAATATTCTATAAGGGAAATTGATATTTTATTGAAAGAAGCAGCACTGTGGCTGTCTGCCACGCACAAGCGTTAAGTTACTGCTGCTGCACCTTCACATTAAAAGCATTTAACTGGCGAAACACGAGTGGCCCATTTTATTATAAAGTAGTCACAGGAAATGCAATGTGTTACTCAGTGAGCTTGACAAAAGAGTCCGCACACTCGACTATGCTCCCACAAGGCATACATTTATTAATTACCACCACGGTGACGTTTTGAACAACCAGCTCTTCTTCAGACCTAGTCAGTGAGCTTGATACGGACGGCTAACTTGCGTCTGCAAAACAAAACAATGGATATTTTCAGTGGATCAGTTTGAAATATTGCAGGGAGTAATGGGACAGTCCAGAGCAGAAACAGTGAGCTGTTAGATAAAAGTCTACCTACTCTTCAACCGATCGATGTTTTGGTTCATTTTTCCAATGGGAGCGCCGTGTATTTACCTCGTGGTATTTACACTGTTACAATCAGCAGCAGCGTGACGA
>JAOVVB010250009.1:0-20505 GCA_028570985.1 Heterobranchus longifilis | reverse complement strand
ACACACACACACACACACACACACACACACACACACACACACACACACACACACACACACACAGAGACACACACAGACACACACAGACACACAGACCAAAAAAAAAGGTTTTCCTCCGACTCAGATTTGAGGGGGGAAAAGTGACAGTTCAAAAGCACACGCACACAACCACATACACACGCTAAATACAACAAAAACCATCCAAAACACACTCTGCACAAACACCCCGCAGCGCAAACACACGTAAACAGAAAACACTCAATACTATATACCTCTAGATCTGAAAAGCTTATTACGCAAAAGAGAACAAACAAGTTGACAAAATGCCAGGGGTGCGACAATACATTCAATATGTTAAATATAGGCTATCCTGGAGCTGAGGATCGCTCACACTATTGACATGTTTTTATCAGTCTGGCCTCCTAAAGGTTACATGTTTTAAAACATGAATTGCCAGAGGGCAAAATTAAATTACATATATTAACATTTTGAGCTTCAGAATTCAACTGCTGCCTGAAAATGTTGACGGACATGTCGAGGCCAGAAATATAAAATCAGTTTCTTTGGAGATGTTTAATAGGGTTGCTGGTCACATTTGAACAGATAGCTGGAATTTGGTACCTTTTTTTGGTACTTTATTGCCTCTGCAATAACAAAAATGTAATTTCAGTTGTAAAAAATGAGTCCTAATTTCTCAATTTCGACATTCGAACATTAGAATATTAGATCATTAGATCATTGTTATTTATTTAGAACCTGCAGCCTGTCAGTCGGTCAAGAGGGCATACAAAACGCTGTTTGTCTCTGAGGAAATTTAACACACATTGCAGATAAGGGAGCGCACTATAAATATACATGACATATTTATATCCTGTTATCATCACCTACATGAGCTGCGTCTCCTGATACATATTATTGATTGGTTTATAGACAGACCTCGTATCCTCTCTTTAGTGTCGGGGTTTTTGTGAGGTTTTTTTTCCAAGCCGACTCCTGATCTCGTTTTGTTTTGCAACACACTGGAACTTTCCTCGGGTCTTGATGAGCTGCAGTGTTTATTCAGAGATAAACTGAAACCTACACGACAACTTAACTTTACTGCTGATCATTTATCTGCTTCGATCGCCGATAACTATCTGCTCTCAGCGCAGCTCTCTCTCTCTCTTTGCTCGACCACTCACTCACTACGCACACATTAAGCACTGAATTATTCCCTCCTCTTATAACACGACGACAGCAGTTGTACCGATGTAATTCGTACCCGACCCTAATAAATGTTTCATTTGGGTCCTGTTGGGCTGGACAACTCCAGAAAACGCACTCAAGATTTAAAAACATTCATTATGTGCACTATTCCCCTGATAAAATAACGTGAATGACAGCAGGTTGGTGAGTGTTAACCTTGATTATCTTTTCTGTTTGGCTTCAGTACAAGTTACATCCTTCCAATGAAATACACTGACTTTAATTGAATTTCTTCAAAGTAACACGTCTGTCTGAACGGTCCTGTGGTTTTTACTTCACGTACTTCCAAAGTGCACTGGAAAAGGGAAAAAACTCCAGGAACACTTGTATTATGAATAATAACTTTATGTTGGTATGGATCTGAAGTAAAAAACTAAGAAATGTTTAAACCTGAAAACCTTTTTTGCACGTTTTATTCTTTAGGAGGAATAAATAAGGAACTTTCTGCTGTCAGTTTTTTTGTTGTTTTTTTAAAATTCAGATCTAATTCAACATGTCAACAGTGAAACTGTGTCCTGTATTGAACCACGATAGATGCATCATTGCACCCCTGTAAAACACGCACTGTACACACACGCGCACACACACACACACACACACCTTGCAGACGGACTGGAACTCCTCGTTCTCGTCGTCGTAGCAGGCCAGCAGGAAGCCCCCATAGGTGCCCGTCCTCTTGCCTTTTCCCAGGTAGGCTCCAATCACACACAGGTCCACTGTGTCACCCACCCCGTCCAGGTAGTCCTTCTTCAGCTGAGGGACAGGACAACAGCGTTACTGTACATTTCACAACAAACAAATATGCATTATTGGAGCTGAAAATGCATCTCAATTTTAACAAAATTGGATCAGTTATGTGTCTAGAAAGGTAAAACTCTTATTTGCATAAATTAAATGCCAGAGGGCACGATTAAATGTCATTTATTAACAATGTGAACCGTCAGAGGTCTAAACTGCTGCCTGAAAATGTTGACAAGCTAATAGTCTTATGAATGTTCCTGTGCCCCAGAAATCTGTTAAAACCGATGACCGTTACCAACTCAGGTGTTCGGAAAATGTCACTCTGACGAGTTCAGATATTTGCTCTTTATCCTTATGAAGAAATAATTTTTTACACTTCAGTTTAGCTGCATGTAGGTCTGCTAAAAAAAAAAAAGCTTCTTCTATTATTTGTATTTTGTATGAAAATAGTGAAAGGGTAAAATTGTATACACACACACGTAAATAAAGACCTAAATACGGCCAGAGATGCATAAATATTAGATTATAATATTATACACTTAAGTATCGTGACTTTTTTGGGACGATTTTTAAAATCGATTTTTCTTAATGCCAGAATCGATTCAATTGCTTCATTTTAGTCAATGCAGAGGTAGGAGGATGTCTTTTGAGTAACATGACGTCACATCCATTCCAAGAAAAAAAAGCAAAGCTAGAACGGAGGAAATAGTGGACGGTGCAAGATTTATTTTATTTATTTATTTTTACATGGAAATAAGAGTCATTAGATTGTATTCATAAGAAACATAAAACATGTCACCTGTGTCCCTTATAAATTAAAAAGGCATTACCACTAAATTTAAAGGGGAAAGTATTCTTTTCTTTTACGGTTTGCTGGAAAATATTAAATGAATAATTCCTGACAATGACTGATATATTTGAGTTGAGGACATCTCTGACTACATACAGTCACAAAATAATTTTTTTACTGGATCAATTTAGAGATTTTGTGTGAAGTGTATGATTCCATTTTTCCCATGGTCTAGTGTTAAAAAACATCGCAGTAATTCTTATATTGAATCACAGTCGCAGTACATCGGCACCCAAGAATCGTGACCGAATCGAATCGGGAGAAAAATGAATCGTCCCAGCCCTAATAAATATGTGCTCACTTGTAAGTGTGTGTAAAGTGTAAGTGACGCCTTTCGTCCACACGCAAACTGTGTTTTAGGTCACTGAAAACAGATCTTTTGGAAAGAACAGCGTAGTGTCGACAGTGGAAACAGAATTGTTGGCTTGTAACATCACAGTGTGAGCCGTTTCCTGCAATAGTGGACGTGGCCAAAATATGCTCAGTCTAACCTTGCTAACAGGACTTTTTACATGTTTACACATACATGTACAGTTACTCTTCCACTATACTGAGGAAGAGAGGCGTCAGAACGTACTACAGAGCGATCAGTGCAGCGTTGCAGCCAGGTAGCCTTCCGGCGATAGCTTTTTTTTCAGGCTTCTGATTGGCCAACATGGCTTCAGGTTTAGGGTTACATCGTCGCATGCAGGTTTGGCATGCTCTTCACAGCGCTTCAATTGTGTTTTGGCATTTTCATTTGGACGATTTCAAAACAGTGCTTGTGCGGGCAGGATTTTTTTTCTCAGAACAAAGGAGGGAAAAAACACGTTTCCAAAATACCTGTGTACGTGTGGAGGCCTGAGTTACTACTGTGTCACACACACCTTGAGCCAGTTGTGAGAGCGCTTTGCAATTTCATAGGTGGCATCCTTCTCCAGAGTCTTCACCATTAGACCCTCGCAGGAGTCTACACACACACGCACACACACACGCACACACATTATACACCACAACACGATTCTAGTGCAGAAAGGAAATGAACAGATTATCTTTCAGATACATGGAAGGTCTTTGTCTCTGACTGAGACGCGCACACACACGCACACACACACACAAAGCTTCAGGACACAAAGAGAGACAGTAGACAAAGTCACAGACATATAACTCGTATACAAACATAATACACACGGGAGAACACACATTCTTTCTCAGTCAGACACACACAACACAACACAAGAAAACCCAATTAAACAACCTACAGGTTCTGTCTCTGTTGCACAAACACACACACACTGAGGCAAACACACAACAAAACAACCAACATACAGGCCAAACAAAGAGACAGCAGGCAGGAAACAAGCAGACAACTACTATACACACACACACGCGCGCGCACACACATGAAGGCAGCAGGCAAGGGCACAAATTAAATGAAAGTTGCGTGCAACACACCCACACACAAAAAAGGTTCAAGACACACAGGGACAGCAGCAAGGAAAACAAATAAGAAATTGTGTCTCCGTCTAACATACACAATCATGAACACACACACACACACACACACACACACCTCGGACAGACTGCTCCAGGAACTCGGCGATGGCGTCGGTGTTGTCTGAGTCGATGGATCGGGCGAACACAAACTCTCCCTCCTCCTCCGAGAAGCTTTCTTTCAGCAGAGCCCGACGCCGACACAACGGCTGTCGCACCAGGGACTACACACACACACACGCACACACACACAAACAGCATTACAAATGGCAAAACTGTATCATTACAACCATTTCCTCTTCATAGCTCGGAGCCTTGCAATGACAAGGATGAAATGCCATCTCAACTACACACACACACACACACACACACGCACACACACACACACACACATACACACACACACACACACACACACACACACACACACACACACACACACACACACACGCCAAGCATTCATTTTTATTTTACGTTTATTTGAAAGGGACCACTTATAATAAACATGCATTTCAATAACTTAAATCTGATGCATTATACAGAGATATAGTTAAAGCTAGTCCCAGTCCCCAGGCAGGTGAACAATAATACAACAATACAAACAGCATATACATTACATACAACAAGCATTATAAACTACTGTCCGCTATGTACACAGCCACAATATGCTTATGGTATTCATGGGATAGTTGTACTTGTTTGATTAATTATTGTTGGTTCATAAAATTAAGATTATTGATTCTCCTTTAACCACCTTTTCAACACAATGGAAAAAATATAGAAATCTGGGATAGTTTTGATATGACTTTTTGTGACTTTAATGGAATTGCAAATTTTGTTGCCAGATATCAGACAGAATTGTCAACTTGATACACTCCATTTACATCGTCACTTTTCCTCCACTCCACCTTCTGGTCCGAGCCGGCTAACTTCCAGTTAGCCCGATGCTAACTTGGATAGAATACAGTAATTAAATTGTGCAGGTCTTCTAGACTTTCCAAATGTTCGATCGATCAAATTCTGTTAGTGAAACGAGTCATTTTTCAGGAGTTGTGACGCTCATAACAATTGATTCATCGTTTTACAGCTGCAACAGTAGCTTCAGGGTGGTAGCGCTGGTCTGGGACCAGCTTGTGGTGCAACAGGCCATGTGAGACGAGATCATGGAGTTCACAGCTTCTAGGGAAAGATAATGTTGGATGTGTCTAAAATTTTAAATGCTAAGTTTTAGACAGTTTGTCCGCGGGGTCATAAAAAGTATTAATAAATCAATTTAGTGAAACGTAAGGCCCTTAAAAAGTATTAAAAAGGCTTAAATGCATTTTTCCAGGTCAAGGAAAGGTCAAATAAATGTAAGCTAAAGTGGGTCGCCGATTAGTACTCGATGGTGTGGCGATGAGGTCTTAAAATATATGAAAAGGGTCTTAAAAAATTTATTAAATTTAACATATACCCTGTTACAGTGTTGGACATCTTTTTGATTTATTTTTTTAAAAAACTCCCAAGTATTTACATTGATTGACAGTTCCAATTCTTGGTTATGTTCAGCATATCATACTAATTATGGTGGGACATTAGCCTGCTTTCAAATATTTAGCTTCCTTCTCCCCAGTGCTTATTTTTTTATTTTATTTAATTTATTTTGATGCCATCACCATAATCTTAAAACGCTTCTTCCCCTCCCATTATTCTTTTCCTCTCGACCCTGACTGTCTCTTTCTCTACCTCTGTGTCTGCTCCTCTCTCTCCCTCTCCTTTTCTCTAAGACTGGAACCAGACAGCGTATGGCCTACCCCCTCCTTTTGAACGAGGGGAGGCAGGGAAGATCCTGCCGCTGGCCCTGCACTACCTCACACCCACCTGGTTGTCAGTGTTAGGCATTGGTTCTGTGGCGGCAGCAGTTATGTCCTCCATGGACTCTGTGCTGCTGTCCTCAGCATCCATGTTTACACAAAACATATACAAGACGACTTTGAGGAAGAAGGTGTGTGTGTGTGTGCTAGGGGTGTAACGCTACGTGTATTCGTACCGAAACCTTTCGGTACAGGACGTACGGTCCGGTACGCGTCATTGGTCCGGTACGCACTGTGACCCAAACACGTCTAAATACTCTATTTATGTTTCCTACCTGCACACGCGGAACAGAAATTCTAGAGCGCGAGTTTTACCTGGAATGTTTTGGGTTGTCTGCTGTAGCATGCTGGGCGGTTTAGTCTGGTTAGCGGTGTTAGTAAAGCTCAGTGGGAGGCCTGTCACCATAACTACTTCTGTTGGACGATATATTGTCCCAGAAATAATTACGATAAACGATATTATTGTCATTTTAAGACCATTTTATGCCACTGATGTAATGATAATATAATAGCATAATAATGCAAGTACACCCTTTCAAAGAGCACTCAACTTTTAATGAAAAGGTTTCCTGTAGCGACGGGACTTTGAGAACGGGAACACAGACTTCCTGTGTGGACAGGAAGTAAGGCTAACTGTTTGTTAAGCCCGCCCGACTAGAGCGCCATGACTGTTACAGTAAGAATGATGGCCAGTGAGCCACTGTTTAATGTTTATACTTTTCAAAATAAATGAAACCAGGACCAAGTGCTGGGAGATATGGCCAAAATCTTCTATCCCGATCTAGGTCATTTCATATCTCGATAACGATATATATCATGATATAGCATGTTTTCTGATCATTATTATCAATTAGAATAAAGGAATACTTGGAGTGTAGGAGAGGGATGAGTGGATCCAATACAGCAAAATAAAATCCTGCACACTGTCTAAACTTTGCCTGATGAAGGTCTTGCACCGAAACATTGCATTAACAATTTTTCTTCTGCAAGTTAAGACAGTGTGCGGGATTTTGTTTTGCTGCTTATTATCAATTAAAACGACATAATTGTATATCACGATATCTCGATTACATCGCGATATGATTCTACTGAAAGATGATAAATTATCATATTGAATTATTGCCCGGCTCTACCGTGACCCCAAAACCGAGGTACGTACCGAACCAAACATTTTGTGTACCGTTACACCCCTAGTGTGTGTGAGTGTATGTGAGTGTATGTATGTGTGTGTGTGTTTGATGCAGCATTAAGCAAAGTAACTCAATTTTTATTGTCTGTCTTCGTCTTCTGGCAGGCGTCGGACCGCGAGCTGCAGCGGGTGATCCGTATTAGCGTGCTGCTGGTGGGCCTGGCGGGAACCGGCCTGGCCTTCGGCGGCGACAGCGTGTTCAGCCTCTGGCTGGTAAGCGGGGACCTCATCTACTCCGTGGTCCTCCCGCAGCTCGTCTGCGTGCTGCACTTCAGCTGCGCTAACTGCTACGGTGCCATCAGCGGCTACGTGGTGGCGATGCTGCTGCGCGGGCTGAGCGGGGAGCCGCTGCTCGGGATCCCTCCGCTCATCCTGTACCCCGGCTGGAGGGAGGTCAACGGCGTTATCACACAGTACTTTCCCTTCAGGACTCTTGCCATGCTTTCCTCTGTGATATGCATTGTTTCAGTGTCCTGTCTGGTGCATCTAGGCTTCTGTCACCAATTTATTCCTCAGTCCTGGGATTTACTGGGGGCGTTTAAAGAGAAAAAAGAGGCAGAGGGCGAAGAAGTACCTGTTCCTCCGGAGAACAGTATCCTTAATACAAAACTCTAGGCTTATTTTAAATACAACCTCAGCCAAAGTATTCCCAAACCTCCTTTTTATGCAAATTCCTACCAACCTTCTTCTCTGCACAGACTATTTAACGCACACTCTTACATGTACTGTATAGTATTACATGTTTAGTACCGAATGATATGCTTTATATGCACCAAACTGACCAGCAGTATGTGGAGAGTGATTCAGGGAGACAGGTGATACGTGCTGGGTGTCTCTTTTTAACAACTGGATCAAGGCCAAATATGAAGACCTCAACATTCTGATCTTAATGTCAGAAGTCAGTTTTTTTCCCCACGTCGTTTTTAATCCTCTTAAAGGGATAGTTTGGATTTTTTGAAGTGGGGTTGTATGAACAGCCACCCCTAAATGAACCTCTTTCTTCAATTGTTAATCACTGGTGACAAAAAACGTTTTTGTAGTTTCTTAATCTCCTCCACTCAAACCTTTTCAGCCAGTTAAGCTCAACCCAGGTGGTGTTATTTAATAGTGTAATCATTATCGTACTTTTTATGAAGCAGTTTTGCCTCTTTGCATTTATTAAGCTCTGAGGGGACAAACTATTGGAGATGCAATACTTGAGATGCTGCTGAGGTTGAGTATTCCTCAGAAACAAAAAAACAAAACAAAAAAAAGTCCAGCAGGACGTGCCTGCTGGTACAAGTGTTTACCATTATTATATTATGTTTTTAAGGGACCATCATTGAAGGATCATCAAAATTATAACTGCTATTTTTTAGATGTTTTGTGATTGCAAGTGTTCATAAAACCTTATCTGTTTATTATCTTTGCATCTGATAGAATCTGTGTCTTTTAATGTGCGTGCGTGCATGCGTGCGTGTGTGTGTGAAAGACAGAGCACAAACACAACCTCTAAGTGCTATAGAAATTACTGTACATAGTGCCACAACTTCTTCTACATCACCTTTAAATCATAATGCACCTTTTGTCAACTACAACATTGAATTACACTCCTTAAAAGTATTTATCTTTGTTGCCCTTTAGCGCAGTGGATCCCAACTATCAGATGATATTTGTTCATTTGAATTTCTCATTAACTGAATTCACAATAGTTTTTCATACAATTTTGAAAATATTTTACAATATTGTTGCAGTACTCTTTGTCTTTTCAAACAATTACACTGTCAATGTTTCAGGTTAGTTTGGTGACGTTTGCATTTGTACTTCTCTATTTCAATTATGTACCCATTACTCTGAGCTAACTATTTGAACTATGTATTATTTTTTGCTACATTTTAAGCATTTACACAGAAAACTGTTTAGACTTCTCTGCTTGTTTGCACTGTAAAATGTGACAAGTTGAGTTTACTTCTCAACTCAAAATCTAAGAAACCAATTGCCTTGAAAAAGGTAAATAAAAATTACTATTAGTGTTAAGTTATGTTTACTTTATATCTATCTATCTATCTCTAGGTTTACTTAAGCTTTAGCCAACATTTTCACTACTACTCCACTATAATTTAGAGGGAAATATTGTACTTTTTACTCAACTACAGTTTGACAGCTGTAGTTACTTTAGCAATTAAGATGGTTGCAAACAAAACATATGAAGTACTTGTGAAATAAACTACCCGACAGTATATTTAAGTACAGCTGAAATAATTGGTCGTTGATAGATAATTATGGCAACTATTTTAATCCATTTTTATGCAAAGATATTTCATGGTTCCTGCTTTACAGATGAGAAGATTTGCTACTTTTCCTTTTAATATATATATTTTTTCGTTTTTATTTAGAGGGTTTTCTGCTTTTAATACTTTAATATTGCAGAAGTACCCCTGGTTGGGAATCACTGATTTGACTTTATGTTCCAGCAGTGTTTAACATTAAATAAAATACAACTGTAATACCAACGTTGTGACAGCAGAGGGCGACACATAAACACTGAAAGGACCTGACCACACTCTGGTGCTTCCCAAAAACAAACCCCCCAAAACTGCAGTTAAAAACACACACTCATCCATGGTGGCACGTGCTGCATTTACGTCCATTTTTACATCGAGGTGAGATTTATTTTGTTTTTAACACTTGCTTAACCACTCAGCAAAATATCAGAAGACTTTCCAGCACATGCTCACTCACTGTTTTATGAATTTATGAAGCAAATGTTTTACATCACCAAACGTAAACTAGAGTTATTTTTATATTCTCCACATGAATTATGTCTCTGCTTTTGCACGATACTTCGTCTGTGCACAAAGCATTTATAGCTTCAAGGGTTATAGACTGTAAATTAATAGATGACAGGACACAATAATGCTATTTATTTTTCTCGTAATATTTAAAGTAATAGGCTACGAAAAACATGTATTTAAATATTTGCTTATATCGGCTATAGTGGGAGTGATGGTAAGAAGTATTCACCGAGGAATTCCCCTTTTAATTCCTTTAATACATTACAATTATTGAAATTATAATAGATTATAATAAGATTATAATAAAACGGTCAGGGAAAATCCACACAAAAATATTCAGGTGAGTTTCAAAAGTAATGAGACAAGATGTTGCAGTCCACCAGTCAAAGCGTGATGAGGGGAAAAGTAATACCGGTAGTGAATTCCTCATTGTCTCATTGTCTCCAAATAACGCACCTGCATGGCCGCAGAGGTTTGATTGATATTACACACCTGCAGACTGAGTACAGCGCCGCACACAGTGTAGTCTCTGCTGCAGGCATGCATGCGTGTGTGTGTGTGTGTGTGTGTGCATGTATGTGATGAATGAAGCATACAGACAGTGGTGTCTGCAGACGCTCCTCTCACGGCTCCATGTCACATTTTGCTGTGGTCCTGTGACGGTGGTGTGCAGTGTAACCTATGGTACAGCTCCAGTGCACTAAATAGACTTCAGTCCACAAGCAAGAAGTCCGAAAAATGTACAAGGACGACTTATTTTAATTGATGAAATTAATTATCCTTTATGGAATATAAAAAAAACCCCTCATAATTAGGGCTGCAACTATAACGACTGTTTTCATTGTTTTCGTTGTCGATTAATCTGTCGTTATTAGTTGTTTGCTCTATAAATGCCAGAAAATTGTGAAAAATGTTTCCCAAAGCCCAAAATGACGTCCTCAAATGTCGTATTGTTTATTGTTTATGGATTAATGGATCCCCATTAGTTGACACCAAGGTAACAGCTACTCTTCCTGGGGTCATCAATATATATACACACATACTTTCACATACATGCATATATAAACACACTTACATGACCTCACTCTTAAAAAGGTATAAATACAATTCAGCATATTCCACATTGCCTCACACCCCACTTAACAAAACATGACAAAAATGATAATAATAAAACTAAACAAATACAATTTTGGCCAAACCATGCACTTCACACTTTATATACCTCTCTATATGTAATGCTTTGAGCTACACGTTTCATGATTTTGTTGTTTTGTCCACAACTCAAAGATATTCAGTTTACTATAGCAAGGTAAAGAAAATAAACATAAGCCCAGGCATATTTGATTTGAAGGCTATTAATGATAATACTGTATATTCAGGCAACAAGTCAAGTTGATGAGAAGAAAGTTATTTAGTCAATAGTGAACAACCTTGGAAGAAATTAATCTCAGATACCATGGTGGATACAGTGATGCATTTCCCAACAATGTTATATTTTACATCAGCAAACTTACAGCAGGACAGGATGTAACATTGAGACAAATATATTATTCCTGACAGGCAAAACGGAGTCCCTGAGAGGCAATCCGTTTTTTTAAAATCTTTTCTTTTTTTAACCAGGCTCAGTTTTTTTTTTCATCTTTGAAAACAGGAAAAACAATTATTTTTCTAAGTGTTTGTTGTTGTAATACTAATTTCGGCCACAAGAGGCTGCAGTGCACCATTACACCATGTTCTGTTCTAAATAGACTAAAAGCATTCATGTTTTCTTCCAGGTAAGTTTTAATTCAAATACATTTCTAGCCAAAAGAAAAACATGACAGTAATGTTACATAACTTGCTATCACACAATATATGTGTGTTGTGTTTAGAGTGCATTGTCAGGTCAGTTAAGAAACACACATCCAGACTCAAAGTGGCATTAAAAACTAAAAGTGCAGGGTATTTATTTCTGTGTATTATTTTTTTATGTGGGTGTGAATTAATTAATGAATTTAAATACATTTATTTATTTATTCTTTATTTTTTTTATGTATTTGTATCTATTTATTCGTTTAAAATGTATGTATATATTTAATTATTTTGCTATTATTTTCCCCTTATTTCCCCCCTATAGATTTCATGAAAGTTATTTATTTCTGTGTATTAATTTTGGCTGTGGGCAGCTTCCGTCCTCCATACAGGGGGTCCCCGGTATATTCTCGGTCTTGTAAGGGGTCCTTGGCTGAAAAAAGACTGCGAACCTCCGGTATAGTGGTATTTGGGACTCCCTGTGTTGTAATCCAGTCCGGGTTTTCCTCCCTGCGCCCGGCCACCTTATCCGGAGCACTGTGTGTTTCTGTGTGAGAGAAGCCGACTCTTGTTTACAGCAGAGATTCCACGGAGGAGCGGAGACCCACAGCCTGCGTTAACCGAGGATTTCAGCCTCTGGATATACAGTTTTTTTTTCTGTTTTCTCTCTTTTTTTTAATGAGGATAAACGCAAAACACTCGTAAAGGGCAACTCCTTGTGTGGACACATTTCTCCCTCCCACCCCAGCAGCTGTGGAGAGCTTGGAGAGACCCATTCTCCTGCGTGGCACAAGTCTGGTGTTTTCTTTCAGCTGCAAATCCCGACTGATAAGTCCGACCCGAGGAGCTGGAAAATTGGTTTAAAAAGGCGACTTCTCACCGCGGGCCAGGACTGCTGCTTGGTGGGGATCGAGAGCCTGGATGAATGGCATAGCCTAAACAAAAAAAAAAAGGTTTTTCATTCATTTTTCAGCCTCGCAGCCACCACCCCTGTGGATCTGGACGCGTTTTCTGCCCCCACTCCTCCCCTCAAACACAGTCATTCACACGGGGGATTCTTGACTGGCGTTAATTTATTATGGTGGCAAAGGCTTCTTATAATAACAACATTTAGTCTTGATACATATTAATATTGTGATTACCAGGCCTGATACGCGCACTGCTGTTTTCAAGAGATGGAGACTGAAGATGGGGATTACCATCATTTATCCAGTAAAATCACTGGCTTGTGTGCCATACCAGCCGACGTCAAAGTATCCTGTGATTGGCAAAAATAGCAGACTGTTTTAGTATTTTTTTTTCTCTCTCTCTCTTCTTCAAAGGAATTCCCTGTTATAACGATTTGTACACATTTATTTATATATTTTTTTAGAGCAAATCCTGGAAGCCACGCATTTGCAGGCTACCACAGAGTAGCCTTTTTGGGCTACAGTACAGACACATTTCCTCTTTTTTTATATTATTATTTTTTTTTACGGAGCTGGAGTGTACAACCTTCATTTCATTTTTTTTTATCCCTGCCTTTTATTTTTTTTAGAGGAATAATGTTGAGGAACATGAGATCTGACACACGGATGGGGACCTTGTTTTGGGGTCTGATGCTGTCTGTCTCCACCATCTGCATCTGGTCCACACATGGAGAGAGTAAGTATTTTTTTTTTTTATTATAATATTTATGTGAAAGTTTATTGCTTAAACAGGGGATGGCCTTTAATACATAATGTGCTTTTTGTAGCCCAGTAACCTCCTGTAAATCAGTCTTTTTGCTGACTGGTGGGATGGATAATGTGTTAAAATGTATTTTATTAAAAATAAAATAAGAGGAATACATTTTATATGATGACTTCACGACAAACCTAGTGAGCATATATGTCACCGACGTGTGCCTTTTACTTTACATGAGCTGAGGACCATGTGGTAGGCTGTAGCTGCCCGTCAGTAGGTGAACACATTTACGCAAAAATGTGCTTTATTGTGCGCAATATCGCCTCATTTGATGAAGCGGTTGTGTTTATTTAGAAACAGGCAGAGATACGAGGCACACGTCGCCGTAATCTGCACGTTAGACACCCAGAGAGCAGAGGATGAATCCAGGGACCAGAGCTGAAGGTTACTACGACCATGTGGCCATTTTGCATTTCGTGGTGTGGCGTCGCTGCGCATGAAAAACCGAAATCAGACACAAACCTTTGCTTCTTGAAAGACCATAGAGTGAAAAAAAACACACAAACATGATGATATACTTAAACAGCATATCTTCATAAACAGTTACCATGATGAAAACATTTATATATTGTTGGAGGTAATCATGTTTCATCTCCAAACCCCATTCTGAGTAAACTCCATACTCTGCATGGTGTTAATTAATGCAAGCCTTTACATACAGCAGCACCTGAGTTCCACCATGCTTTCACACAGCATGCCATGTCTTTGCATAAGAAACAAACTTTACTTTTGAAACAATTTATAAATGTATAGCCTACAGATAAATCTAGTGGGAAAAACCCACAGATGAGGCGAAGTTATTTATTTTGAATTGTAAAAGTTTTCTGTTTTCATTGTGAGTGCTTTATGTGTTTATGTGATTTAGCAACCAATAATATGGATTTAATATTAATTATTTTTCATGGAATTCCCTAAAATATAGGCACTTTTCAAACTGTTTAGTCAAATGTCTTAAACTTGTGAGATGCAAAGATTCGTCAACTAATCGATTAGTCGATTGATAATCCATTCATCGTTAAAGTAATTTTTCACACAAAAATGGCAGTTTTTTTAAACATCTCAAATGTGGATATTTCCTGCTTTTGTTTTATTATTTCTGTTTTATATCATATTAAACTGAATATCTTTGGGTTTTTAGAAATTGGGATGGACATTTCTTACAATTTTCTGACATTTAGACCAAACGATTAATCGATTAATCAAGAAAATAATTACAGCCCTAATGTGCTTTAGCAACCAATAAGATGGACTTAGTATTCATTATTTTTTCATGGAATTCCCTAAAATGTATAGGCGCTTTTCAAAGTCACTGTTTAGTCATGCAAATGTCTGAAGCTTCTATAGAGCTGCAACGATTAGTTGATTAATTAATCGTTAAAGTAGTTTTTCATGCAAAAATGGCAGAAAATTCTGTTTTTTTAGCCTCTCAAATGTGGATATTTCCTGCATTTCTCTGTTTTATGTCATATTAAACTGAATGTCTTTGGGTTCTGGACAAAACAAGACATCACCTTGGACTTTTAGAAACTGTGATGGATGTTTTTCACTATTTTCTGACTTTTAGACCAAACGATTAATCGATTAATTGAGAAAATAGTTGGCAGATTAATTAATAATGAAAATAATCCTATTACAGCCCTAATGTCTTTAGCAATAAGATAGGCTTAGTATTAATTATTACTCATGGAATTCCCTAAAATCTATTGGCGCTTTTCAAAGTACTCACTGTTTAGTCATGTAAAATATCTGAAGCTTCTACCAGAGCTGCAATGATTAGTCAACTAATCGATTAGTCATTCAACAGAAAAATAATCGCGAACTATAGATAACCGATTCATCGTTAAAGTAATTTTTCATGCAAAAATGGCAGAAAATGCTGTTTTTTAGCCTCTCAGATGTGGATATTTCCTGCTTTTCTCTGTTTTATATCATATTAAACTGAATATCTTTGGGTTTTGGACAAAACAAGACATCACCTTGGACTTCTAGAAACTGTGATGGATGTTTTTCAAAATTTTTGCAGATTAATCAATAATGAAAACAGTCGTTAGTTAGAGCCCTGATGTGCTTTAGCAACCAATAAGATAAGCTTAGTATTAATCATTTCTCATGGAATTCACTGAAATGTAGCCGCTTTTCAAAGTACTCACTGTTTAATCATCTAAAATGTCTCCAAATTCTTCCCATCTCACGCTCTTTTTGGGTTTTAAAATTTAGCTCATAAAAGCGAACATATTTTAAATTTTCTCATCAAATCTAAAGTAATCTAAAAGTAAACTAAAGTTCTGAATATAGCAGCTGGAATCAAGGCTGCTTTTTTTTTGGCCAATGCTTTTAATAGAACAACTGGGAATTAATGAGGGTCAATGAGGGTTACTTCTCTCTTCTTGTACACAGCCAGTTGAATAATATCCTGTAACTTTTATTTTAACCATTGTGTGTTTTTAAGGTTATGAATTTGAATATCCTCCTTGAAAAAAACCTTGATTTTCAACATATTCTGGCGTTTCATCGACACAAACTCATGTAGCAAAAATCTTTCAGTATTTGAAATGAAACGATCCCGTCGTCATATTTGTTTGTTGTCTCCTGGAATTCTAGAAACTTTATTTTTCACAGTTACATTTATAACAATTTAGATGTGATGATAAAGATGAGAGTCTGGCAATCTTTGGTTTATGTATTGAAAGTGCTTGAAAAGTGCTTAAATTTGACTCTTAAAAAGCTGTATGATGATGATGATGATGATGATGATGATGATGCTGATGATGGACACTGTGAGGCTTTTCAGTGGATTCTCTCTAAATACCATGTGGGGCAAATAAATGCCTAATCTGTCTGAAAAAACTAACTGGATCATAGAGATCATTTAGCCAATTCTTGCATGTTGTCTGTGAACTTAATATTTATCATATAGTGAAAAAAATAATGTGAGAAGTCATTTAAGTTTCCGAGTTTAAACAGGGACAAGTGCGTGGTTTACGTAACTAAATTTAAAAACATTGTTCTTTCTTTCGTTCTCTGTTTGCCTTTCTGTCAATAATCTACAAAGTCATGATCCTTTTCTTTAAGTATGAGACATTTAATGTGTATAATGTGTTATTTGTACAGCAACAAAAGCAGAGTGCTTTACAGAAAAACAAGATAAACCGGCAAAAATTTGCAAATAAACAGAGACGTCCACGCACACATGAAAAAAACATGTTAATTTCAATTTAAAGTCATTTACCTGCTGGTAAACTTCTAAAGGTGCATCTTTTCCACATTGAGCACAGAGATTGTGTGTCTGTGTAACTTGGGTGGCATGATTTGTTGTGTACATGTGTATGTGTGTGTCTGTGTGTTTGTGTGTGTGTGTGTTTTTAGGGTATTACGTCACTTCCGTACTAATTTGTCTGTTTCCTGTGAGGATATGTGGGCTGGTGGGTACAACTTGACATGGGAAGGACACATAGATTGACCTCTATTAGCATTCAAATAGAAGAAAAAACTTTTTTTTTTGTCCTATTGAGCAGCGGTCCGAGCGCAGCCATGTGGGGGTGCGTTTCTGCGCACCCTCCTCCCGAGCCGATGAGACACCCATGAACGCCGCAGGGGGCTGGGAGACAAGTGCTGGCTCTCAGATCTTGACGCTCTGCGGTGTATAATACATCAGGGTCTTCCAGAACAAAGCCTTCATGAGACAAAGACTGTGGTGAATATCAAGACACGGGATGGGTCTCACCAGTTTATCGATCACGGGTGATGTGTACTTCACTGGGCTGCAGAGGGTTCGAATTTCCAGCTTCTATCATCACATAAGTCTCTTTCCCACTGGACAAAAAAACCCACTAACATCCACTAACATCTGGCTTTTGTCTTCAGTGAGAAAGGTTACAATTGGCAGTCATTAACGGGACAAATGACGCTGCAGGAGTCACGGATATTTATCGGCACCAGCTCTGATCGGCAGTGATGTAAACACGATGTGCACGCAAGTTCCCCTGTTCTGCCAAAATTAGCACGCATATGCAGGTTTTTTAAACGCAAGAAAATTGCCAAAAATG
The DNA here is from genome assembly GCA_028570985.1 of Heterobranchus longifilis. Classification (NCBI taxonomy): domain Eukaryota; kingdom Metazoa; phylum Chordata; class Actinopteri; order Siluriformes; family Clariidae; genus Heterobranchus; species Heterobranchus longifilis. Next base: position 2,818 of record JAOVVB010250009.1, on the reverse strand, counting down.
GGCGATAGACTCCTTTTTCCCATTGCCAGTCAGCACATTCTCATAAACCGTTGTTAGTAAAAGTATTGCATGTATGCACAGCATTTTGTAAATATCATATGAACATGTGTCCTGTTTTATGTCCCAATCGGGTGATAACCACGTCATTAACGTTGCGATTAATGTTGTGAAAGGAGAAGAATTCTGCAGGTTTAGACAAAAACATCACTTTTCTAGGTTTAGGCAACAAAACGACTTGATATGGTTATTAAAAAAAACAAACTGGGATTGGCATTAAACTCCTTACTTCCGTGTTTCGTTTTAAATATATGTGACAGACTCCAACTCAAGTCCTGTCATTTGTCCCAGGAATTAACTGATTGTAACCTTTACCACGAAAAACAAAAGCCAGATGTCTGAATTTTTCGCCCCTTTTCCGTCATGATGCTGTGACGAGCGTCGTCTCCGTCGGTAACTTCTGCAGCTCTTTGTCCTCCATGGATTCTGTTCATCTCGGTCCAAGCAGCGTTCGAACATCGTTCCAAATGATTCTGCACCGAGTCTGAAAGAGACAGACTAGCTAACATATAAAAAGAGGTAACCACCGTAACATTCACTGGCCTCGGTGCTGCTTTGTTTTGCAGCGCGTTCGTGACCTACAACGTGACATGGCAGGAAAAAAAAACAGAATGGCAAACTGGCAATGGGAGAGGAGTCTATCATCTATTTTTAGTGGGTTTTCTCGCATTTAAAAAACCTGCATATACGTGCTAATTTTAGTGGGAAAAAGGGTATTAGTGGAAAATCACAGATATCCAAGAGCTCCATTAAGGGTTGAAAACTTTTTTTTTTTTTCTTCTCTCTGTTCATTTTGATAATCTGTCCACACCAATAAAATGTAATTAAGATCCCTTTTAACTCTCACCACAGTAAACTTTCCGTGCCATGGCTTCCAAGTATGCAGCAAACAAGTCTCTAAAAGGGAGAGAGAGCGAAAGAGAGGCAGATAGAAAAGACTTGGTGTTTGGAAATAGAATGTGCAAAAATACACTTGCAAGAGAAACAGACTTGGTTTTGTTGATCGGAAGAGTAGAGAGTTTGTGAACAGTTTTATTGGCTTTTGCTGTTCACACGGAGCGGTCTCCCGAATAGACCGATGCGCTTAACTTCATCACTTGGCACCACTACTATGAGGGTTATAAATAGATATGTCACCAACAACATTGGCGTAGGGGTTGTGTGAGTACAGGCACCCTCTGTCCCGTTCCATGAGGGCACTCCAGTGTTCTTGTTCAGTTATTTATGAAGAGACACGTTGCTCCGGAAAACTTGAATGGCGGCATAAATAATCAAACTTCAGCAAGCATTGTGTTTGACAGGAACCCCCTCTCCCTCTCCCCTGGGGGGGGGGGGGTATAGCATGTTGCGCTACAGCTCTGCGTGTCGTGACGGAGCGAGCGGCTCAGATACGACCGCTGTCACTCTACTCCAAGGTGCCCCGCGCTTCATCTTGTGACCGGGGCTACACGGTTACACCGACATGTGACTCAAGTCTTTCGGTCCAAGTCCCGAGTCATGTTTTCTTGGGCAAGTCAAGTCACGTCACTTTCCCCTAATAGATGCTGCAGTCTTACCTGCAGCATCTGGTCTTTACACAGAGAAAAGACAAGGTGTTTGTCTAATAATGATATTATTTGTCAATTTATTTATGAATTGAAACCGGGTATTTTTGCTTCTGTTTTTTTCTTTTTTGGCAACAAACCCGGGTATTTTGACCCAGACCGTGATCTTTTTTCTCACCAATACCAAGTTTTTTGTGACTAAATCTAACCAGACTTTAACCACAGCATTGTCACAACATAAAACATAACGTCGCTGTCCAATGAAAACCATTTATCTCCACATTTATTGATTTTGAATTTTTCTGATTTATTTAAAGATTATTTAGCTAAATTAACCATTTTAAAAACCATTGCAATATTGTAAAAATACATTGTCATGAAGCTGAAAAATGCAGTTGTTTTTCTTAGCTCATGAAAAGTTGATGTTTAGGAGATTTTCACCGGACCACAACGATAATTATTCACCTGATAACGGCCGTTTAATGCGGCGTTAAATGATGCACAGAAATTTAAAAATGCGAGCAACATTGAAACGTAACTTAACTTAGAGATTGAGAGTAAATGTATCTGTGGTTTGCAGAAACGTAACGTTACAATGACAACATTTTATTCTGAAAACATAAAATGAACACAGCAATCATCATGTCTCAAGTCAAATCTTTAACTTCCAAGTCGAGTCTCAAGTCATTTATTTTCTGTCAAGTTGCAAGTCATCGAAACAGCGACTCGAGTCGACTCCAGTCCAAGACTGTGTCCAAAATCCTATACTGTGCACTAAATACTCAGTATGTATACTATCCTTCAACATACTTGTGTGTAAATAAACAGTAGTGTGTATTTTTTCAGATGCACTGAGGTTTAATTTCCTCTGTAACCATGGTAACCGGTGCCAACCTCAGCTCTACCTGCATCATCAGATCATTTTTAAATTACTGGAAAAAAGGTGAGCAGCTAATCCAACGGTCGCAGGTGACAAAAATCACTGATTTTTAATATAAATTGAAGCATTATTGACGTTACAGAGCTGCCTTGGTCGCTGTTTGTTTGTTTGTTCTGAACGTTGTCATCACCACCGCATTGCATTGTGGGATATTTATGCCGGTGTAGTGTCCAGTGTTTTGCATACTGCAATATTTCACCTGAAATAGTATGCAGTTCACGTTTCATACTAAGGTTTCGGACATAGTAATAAATCTCACATACTGTTTTAGCGTACT
>JAOVVB010249993.1:0-20506 GCA_028570985.1 Heterobranchus longifilis | reverse complement strand
CCCTCTTAGTCGATTAGTCGACTAATCGGTCGTTTTGGTCTTAGTCGACTAAGATTTCTTTAGTCGATTAGTCATTTTTTATGTTTTTTTCATGTAGAATTAATTATTTCCAAGAAACTTATGAGCACATCTTTGCTAAGCACAAGATTTAAAGTGGTGATTTTGCATGATTCTTTGTGTGTGTTAATCGACTAAGAATTTCTTTAATCGAGGACAGCCTTACTCACTATACTAGTGGCCAAATCTGAATAATTTCATTATCATAAGAAAACTACTTCATTTGTGTTTGAAATAAAGTAATCAACCAGCATTTATAAAAGTAATAGCTCTCATGGGGTGTAATTAATTCAACAAAATGTGTGATTAAAGTCTCTGCCGGGGGGAAACACTATTTAATATGATGAAACCCCAGTTGTTTTTGTGCACCATTTTGCATGAAACACTCCTCAATACAGATGAAAGTGTGGACTTTGGGGATCTTTGACTATTTTAATGGATACATTTAGAATTTGACATCAGATTTAAGATAGACATGAGGTGACTTTGTCCTCTTGTGACTGAAATTAGACTTTTCCCCAGAAAGGTTTTTACACTCTTACTCTTTATGTGCTCTTACACATCAAAGTGCTTTGGCTTTATCATGATGTCTTCACCTGCTGAGACATTTCTCCTCTGTGATTGTTACATTGATTCTCTGTAACTATCCCATTTGTCCTGAAACGTTGCTTCTTTTATACCTTATAGTTCTACATTTGCTCATAGGTCATCTTTGAAAAAAAAGTTTCAAATGTTTAAAGGAGCAGTTAGTTTGTGACAAAAAGTAAATATTGAATTTATACCTTAACCTCTGACACAATGTGAATAGTGGGAGCATAAAGGCTGTTTATCTTTGCACCCACAACAACTCTGTGATGATTTGATCAGCTCTTGGGATAGAGACTAGTGAGACTGCAGAGAGATGTGATAATGCAGAACATCTGCCCAGTGGTATGCTGGGAATCCGAAGGGGAGTCGGAAAGCAGCAGAGATATTGAGTCAGACTGTGGTATTGCTGGAATGTTTTCTAATGATGTTTACGTTTGGTATTGTACTCGTCTGTTTTCCACAGCCGGGGATGGTTCATGTTACATAAGACTGCTGCATGCAACAGCAGAAAAAACAAACAGATTTTCATGATTTTACGCATACCTATCCTCAGATAGAAAAATGCAGGATGATGTGAATCAGTCTTGCAGGAGCAGATAAAATGTAATGAATTTAAAATACTGTAGATGCAGACTCTGCTGTGTTAACAGACTCACATGTGTTCTGTGCAGCAATAACACGTTGCGTTGCTGGCAGGCAAACCTGCGACCATACAGCCACATGTTTCAGCAACACAGCTGGCTCCATTCTCTTCCCCTCACTTTAATCTCACTGTGCCATGTGAAGACCACAGGCACTTCAGAACGTCTGCCCCGTCTTGACAGCCGTGTTGATACCACTGATAAGGGAAGAGGGAGAGAAGAGATGGCAAGTGACATGACAGCGCAGAATGTGTTTCTCCTCATACACTGTAAAACCATTCAATAGTTGAATATACAGCTGCTTTGAGTCAAAAAGAAGAAGAAGAATTCATCATTTGTACCTCTGTGGCCCATAAATGTTTTACTGTATTTTACTGTGATTTTAAACTTTTATCAGTGAGACAATGAATATCTCATAAACTAACTTTTATATGGGTCATACTCCAAAAAATGTTCTACATAATCTCAAACTGAAATTTTCTTCAATTGATCCAAAATCAATGTAACAAAATCAGTATTGGGAGGATTACTTTTAAAACTTATTCCACCACACATTTCTGAATACGTGCCCTAAACTGTAATTTGTAATGTATTCTATTAGATTACTCAAATTAAGTAACATATTCTAAATACTTTGGATTACTTTTGGAATACTTTACTTAAAAATCATTTTTGCCTAAGTCATTTGTCTGTGTCCTGTATTTCCAAAAACTCATTCCTGACAGTGTCCTGCTGTGTGTCTCCATTATCGTGTGGGAGGTGCACTGTGCACACACAAATTGTTGCACTTTAAAAACAAATATTTCTGGGAAATGCCTCATATGAATTTGATAGCAAATAAAGCAAACACAAACTAGAAGGGCACTCAGAGAGCACAGACGTCCACCAAGGCCACGCCCTACCTCTCAATGTTAAGGAAAGCAAAAAATAATTAGTGTATCCGCCCCGTGATTTATATATATTTTCCATAATCCTGCTCACAATAAGTCAAACAAAAACATAACCTCCTTGGTGAGGTAATAAAGTAATCCCTTCAAGTAATCTATTTTTAAAGACAGTAACTGTATTCAGAATACAACCAATATAAACTGTAACTGTAACAGAATACTCATATTATCATCATATCGCATTTTAAATACTTAATCCTGTTACTTGTATTCCGTCACTCCCCAACCATGAACACAATTAGGTTGAGTGCATTTAGTAAACGTATGATAATCTAACTACTGTAGTTGATTTGCAGCACTGAGATGTTTTGATGAATATTTTTTACAGTGTATCAGATGGCTGCGTGCACTCTGCGCTGAAATATCTTGCACAAGCTTGAGTCAGAATGTTACTTGTGTCAAACTGTCATATTATTTAACAAAGTCTTTGAAACGCGGACAGCCCAGAGGAGATTCCCAAATAGAAACAAATGTGTTTGATAGATTAAAATGTTATATTAAAAAGTATTATTTCCAGCCTTGTTTGAGATTAATAATCAGTAATTGAAAAAATGTTTTACACCCTCAGGTGTTGCAATTCTTTAGTGAACGGGTCATGAACTCTGTCAGCTTCGATCTGTTACACTCCTCCAGCTGAAGTGAATGGTGAACAGACTGGGAAATTATCATTCTTATCACTCTGTAAATCAGCCAAAAACAAACAGTAATATCCTCTTACGCTCACATTTGCTTCTTTCTGGAGGGGTTGGCACTGAGCTCCTCCGCATGCTGAGGATCTGTGTCCTGGCCTTGGTATGTCTGCCATCTCTGGCAGTTTGCTTTGGCAGTCTGTCCACATCCCCCCTGTCCTGTCTTGACATAGTTGTCATAGCGGTGATCTGCAGCAGGAGGCCCTGTCTTGTTTCTTTAATTCAACACAGCGCTACATATGACTGTAGTTATATAAAAGTTACATTAGGCACTGATACGTTTTCATTTCAACCACTAGAATGAAGAAAACAGAAGCTCAAAGGGGCACACAGGCCCCGACATGTCACTTTTAGGATAATGTGATTTAAATGTAAATATACTTTGTATTTGAGTCATGTCAAGTCCATTTTATTTATACAGCTTAATATCACAAATTAGTGTCAAAGGGCTTTGTAATCTTCTTCACCTTCTTTCATTAGATTCAGATGAGGAAAATGTTATTTTGTCCAATACTTTGATTATGACTAAATACCTGCATGACATTCCCATCAGCCTCAGCTGTACTTTGCGTCGAGTGCTAATAAGCAAATGTTAGCATTTTAGCAACACACTGAACTAGGCTGGCGAACATTGTAAACATCAGCATGTTAGGTGTTGTCATTGTGAGCATGTTAGTGTTCAGCTCAAGCATGGCCATAGCAGAGCGTCCTCACCAAAAACCATCTGTGTAGCTTCTTTGTTCAAGCCAGCAATGCAAGATTGTATGTGAACCAAAAGTCACATTGACTTTTTTTAAGTTAACCAACATAACTGCGTCAGTATGTAACCATGTCACGGATGTAACTGTCATGGACTTCACAAAGATACTCATTTTAACCTGAACCAAGATCTGTTTCATAACGTTAACCACGTGTGTAAAACTGCGACTGTTTCATAACGTTAAATACAATGGTCATATACTGGTATGTCATTTTGGGAGTCATTGGCAAACCTATTCTCTCCTTAGGTATGAGGAGATGTTTACTCTTATTCTTGTTAATAGCCAAATTGCCCCAAAAAATACATTATTTTTAATATAAAACTGAGATCATGAACCTGGTAAAAGGCTCAAGTGTAAAGAAGAGTGTGAAACTGGCATGAAAACACCAGAGCAGAGAAATCCTGGTCGAGACAGACTGAATTTCAGAGACAGAGCTTGGTGTTTGGCCAGTGTAAAGTGACTTTAAAAACACAAAGATGTTGCTGTCTTTTATTTCCTCCCTCCTCATGTGCTGAGTCTGCCCTCCATCCCCTGTGGAAGAGAAGTCCGTGTTTTTCTTGCAGTGAAACAAACAAGGCTGTTTTTCTTTTCTCATTTCCACTTGAACCGTGGGCAGACAGGGTCTTTATAGGTTAGCTTGTGAGAACATCCAGCTGTGTTTGAGCCCAACTATTCTCACTCCCACCGGCCTTGGACTGTTCACCTGCACGGCTCTGACAGACCAGGCGCAGAAAAGGCTGCTATTCATTAAGTGCACACAATTGTTCAACTTGGTGGGTTTTTTTTGTTTGTTTTACTGAAAGAACAGACACAGGGGACAGAATTATTTTTTTTCTGTTCTGTGTTTCACACTTTCTGTCTTTCCTCCGCTCAGTTTCTCATCTGTCACATGCACCTGCTCACTATTGTTTTGTATTGTGAGTAAACAAGACCACACCACATGTTCTGCCAGTTGCTCCGTTGCACATTTATGAAAATACTATTCTGAAAATACTCTGCTATGATTAATATTTTGTTTAACGTGGTTTTCTGACCCAAAAAAAAGGGGGCTGGAAGGACATCTACTCTTCTCCCTCATTAAGAAATTCTGGATCTGGCCTTAAGCCCCGCCTACCACCACTGCGCTAGTCACTTGCGACTTGATTGGTCCCTTAGACATATGATGTCACAAAACCTGCCTGAATTTTGAGACTGTTGTTGGCACACTGCAGTATCAAGGCAGAAATTCTCAGCCATGTGTTGACTGCTCAGCAAATAAAAAAAACACCATATAGACATGTAAACATTTTTAAAAACTTGATTTTCATGAGAGGGGCTCTTTAAGAAGATGCCTTGTCTTTTGATTTTAACTTTGTTTTAATAAATTAATAAAGTGATGATTGAAGGGATGATTCTATAATATGATTAGTGAGCAAAAGCCAAACTTGTCGTTTGCCTTCTGTAACCTTTCCATGTAACCGTTCAGACAATAGGGGAAATGTAAACACAGATTATCCAACAAGGACATCAGGAATGTCACTCACTCTGAACAAAAGATCAGGAAACAAAGAAAAGTTTGCACACACACCTTATCTCACTGGTCAAACAGTGGATTTATTGCTGTTGCATGGCTGTTGTGTCGAGCTTTGAGTATTCCCAAATCTACAACAGAATATTTCTGCTTTTGTCTTTCATGACATTGTTAATATATACGTACAGTCTTAAGAAAGACAAGGCCTTGTTGATGCAATCTCCATTTAATATAGTGTGAATGTTCTCAGAGAACAAGGCAGAGGCTGAGGATGACTTGTAAAAGAAAAAGGAAAACGGGGGGAAGCTTTGAAACGTTGCTGAGAGAGAACGACAGCCACAGGCAGATTGCAAAGTATTTTATGAATGAGAGAAGTTAGTCAGCGCTCATTTTCTCCCCCCTGGCCAGAGGTCAAACTGAGTCCAAGTGTTGATTTGTGGCCGTGGCTTCACCACCTCTCTCCTGGTGAGGAGACTGAATGAACGAGAGAATAAACAAATGAACTCAGAAATTCTTTCTTCAGGACTTCTATCAGGGAACCAGGAGGAGTTGCATAAACAACAAGTCCTCAACCAATGAACAAGCAAATGCTCAGACATGCCCCTTTCATGTTTATTCTCTGTGCTCGTCTCTCACTTTCACTCACACTCAATCACAAGTTGACTGATTACTGAGAAATACCTTGGGTGAAATTTGAAATATCATTTATCATTCATGGAAATTGGAAATTGCTTATAGCTTCTGTTTGACTGAATGATAAGTCAAAATATTACAAGGATATCAAAGGATGATATTTACCTTTTAATTACAAATCTTTTCCTCTCTTTGGCGGCACCTTTGGCGATACTTTTCGGATCTCACTTTCACTTGTTTTTGAAGTTTCATCGTCTGTAGTCATCGCTCTTTCCTTTGTTTGTTCGGCCATAGTAACTGTTTACTCGCAATGCTAGCAGAGACGGGAAATACAGTACGGATACATAAAGAGAACTGGATACAGCGTAGGGGGTTCCTCAGTGGCACATTAGGCAAAAAAGGTTTGACTTCCGGGTATAAAATTACCTGGATCTTCCACATCTGTGGGGCCCAACGAGCGAGCACAGTAGTGTTTAACCCCGCCTCCCAACTGCTCGGGCCCAGGCTCCGAAGGAAAATAACTTTGGATTTGGCTATTAGTGAATTTTACAACTTTTAGGACGTAATTATTTAAATAAGGACTATTTAAGTGTTTGTACTGGGAACTTGACACTGTGCGCCACTTTTGATTTTTCCCAGTAATGTCGCCACAAACATGCAGTTCATAGTACTGTGAATTCAAGCGCATTCATCAGTGTGCTCACCATTGTGTTACACCATTTTTTTCAATAGATAGTGACTTAACAGACATTTATTTAAATGAAAATCCTCAAGATTATTACTTTAAGTATTTCTTTGATTATTTGGATATTCCCTGATTGTTTTTTAGACACAGACAGAATGTGAATCAACTATCAATAGTGAGTACTTTGCTCTAACGTATCATTAAGCATCCTGTCAGTTCATGATTTATAATGTGACACTGTAAATCTGGCTCGCTCCTAACTGGCAGATTTTCTATATATAGTGTCAAAAAACTTGAGGAAACTGGCTTTTGGTTTCAGTTCAACATCAACTCCCTTTTTGTGAAGATATCATCTTAATCTTATGTGTAATATGCTCCAGTAAATCACAGTGCTTCACAGCTTTCCCCTTTGACTTGAAAGCATTCCTCAGCCCGGTGTTTTGCAGCGGTAGGTCACGGCTGCGGTTCATCTTGCTCCTGCACAGCTCGGCCCGGTGAAGTCAGCCATTCCTCACAGCCTGTTTGTGAGGGCTGGAAACCCATTTCACCTTGTTCTTTTACAGTGCCAACCACTGCTGCTCTCTCTCCCTCCCTCCCTCCCTCTTTTCTCCCCCCACCCTCTGACTCCTTTCTCCTCCTCTTTCCATCTCCCAATGAGTACACATACTCCCTGCTCTTACGCATATTCTGAATGGTTTAGCCACTGCTATCCGAACACTCCTGCAGCCCCCCAGGGAAACACGAGAGGAGGGGGTGGTGGTTGTGATGACAAGCTTGCCTTTTAGCAGAATAGGCCTATGGGGACATAAGTGTGGCTCTGCAAGGGGCTGCCCAACCCTCTCCGCTCTTACACGAACAAGCCTCACTGTTTTGCCATGCTCTCTGTGACACTGTTTGGGCAACACAACTTTTTTTCCCCCACCCAGCAGGTGAGTCTTTTGTTTTCTGTTTACCTGTGAATCTGACTGGCATCTGCTTATGATGACAAATTACAACTCTCAATTTCTGTCTTTGCTAATCCTCCTTGGCTGAGTTGAGAAAGTTATACTATAGGTTGTGTTTCTGCGTGAGAAAACTTGTTCGGGACCTTTCTGTTGAAAATTCTCCAACGCTAGATGGCTTTTTTTTTTTTTTCTTCACTCTTAACTTAATAAGTTGTGGTCTTGGCTTGCCAGTCAACATTCCCAGTTCATTTTCACTCTGTGACTTCTTCCCTCCATTTAGATCTGCTCTGCATTCATCTGAGAATAATGAGCCCCTCTTTGCATAGTGTTCTTTAAAAGAGGGGTTTCTTGGAAGGAACTCTAATCTCGTGTACACTCACTTCACATTCACCATGTAGAGACAGGTTTTACATGAAGCACTTCACAGCATTTCATTTACTTATTATTTTATACTCGATTCATACTGTATGCAGGATTTTCCAGTTTTCCATCATTTATAAAAAAGTATCTTCAGAATTAGATTTTGTCCTTGTCTCAGGCTGCTTTATCTGCTTGTGTCCTAAAAGTGTGTGTGTGTGTGTGTGTGTGTGCGTGTGCGTGTGCGTGTGCGTGTGTGTCTCAAGGCCATGGTAAAGGCACTGCCAACTGCTGCTTTCTCACAGGGACACGTGTGTAAATTAATGTAAATCAAATAACTTTCTCCAGCTTTATTGTGCATTTCAAAGAAAATACACTGATGTCTTTATGTCTGATGTCTGAAGTGTTTTGCTGTTAAATTGGACATATTATGCTCATTTTCAGGTAGTTTACATGCTTTAATGTTCAAAAAAATATTTGACATTATTATACTGTTTGTCTGAATATACCTGTATTCCCCCTCTGTCTGAAACACTCCATTCTAGTGTCTGTCTCTTTGAGTCCTGAAAAAGCACAGCTCTGATTGGCTTGCGAGAAAAATATGTCTCACCTTTGCAACTTGTCGTCATTCCCAACTCGTCACATAAGGACGCATTGTTAGGACCCCTTGGTGTCACTACTGGGTAGTCCTACGTGTTAAAATACGGCGCTCACAGTCACAGTTTTTAACATGTGGGACACATGGTTTACGTTGTGAATACAAACACAACAACTTGTTTATGTTTAGGCAACAAAACCACATGGGTAAGTAACCATTGTTACCATGGTTTGGGTTAAAATGAATACATTTGTCAACACTGACTTTTGGTTTCACATGGGACACAAACACTGGGTCTCCTGGGTCAAAGTCCTGTGTTTATTTGATCCCTCCACCCACCCTAAACAGATTTTGCCACAAATGGGTTTACATTGGAGTTAGTTAAGTTAGCATCTCATACAAATGCTAAAGGGTGCCTTGTGCATTGATATCGGACACAGAGGGCCGTGACAAAGAGCCGGTATTTGACGAGTTGGGAATGAGAGCGGTCTGGATATAATAATAATAATAATAATAATAATATGTTTATTTGTATAGCACCTTTAAAGAGCAGATGTCACAAAGTGCTGCACAAAGAGGCAAAAAGAGGCATACAGAAATACATCAAGCTAAAAACATCAGAGACACACAAAAAAGTCAAATCAAGTCTAAAGAAATGGGTCTTGAGCTGCTTTTTAAAAAGTGTCCACAGATCTTAAGTCCAATGGGAGTTCCACATTTTCAGAGCCACAACCTCAAAAGCACAGTCTCCTTTTGTTTTGACATAGAAAGAGGGAAGCCAAATCTGAATGGCTTGTGGAATCCCATGTTTTCTGATCTATGCAGCCTACAACAACAACTGACTGGGTTGTTGTATTTCACAGTGTGTGGGTTAGTAGGCATTCAGATTTATCTGCATGAGCACTGAAACTCTGAGTTTAAAACATGAGGTGAAAAACATGTTGATTGGACTCAGCAGGTCCTGTGTAGGTTATGTTTATTTTGGAAGTTTCTTGGTTCAGTTGCACTGTTATCCCATCTGAAAATGTCCTCTGAGGAACGTCTTTGTGGTTGAACAAGGTGATAATCATCTGTAGCGGAACAATAATGCAATTGTTTGCTTTTCCCGTGTGCACTTCGGATGTCTCGGACCTGTCCAAGGTGTGTTTTTAAAGAAGGGCTTAATGAAGGGGTGAGCGGGATGTTAACCACAGTCGACCGGGGACATCTTCTGTCCTGATGAATGGTGTAGTGCGTAGTAAATCACTGACTGGGAAAGAGCAGTCAGATTCCTCTGTGCCGTGATGTCACCACGACCGTGTGTGAAACAGATCCAGACTTGAACAGCCCAGCCTGAGCCAGATGTTGAATTTCACAGCAAACTTCTCGCTGGATGGCATGTAGTCGGAGCTGTTCAGAGCTGAATGGAAGGAGCTTTATGTTAAACTCTGCTAGTTTACTGAGACTTTGATAATTACAGGACACAGAGACATGCGGAATCAATGTAAGAAGTATGTATAGTCCATCTTATTGTGCCTGTATTGTCTTTGGAAATGTCTCTCTCTGCGCTCATCAGATGTGTTACATGCCATTCACATATTTTCATTTCTGTTTATTTCAGGTCATCTGCTGTGTGGTTTGACTGAGCATCTTGGATGAAAATGGCCATCCGATACATCAAGCAGAAGTACCTGTGGATTTATGTTTTGAATTATGAGCAACTGTAGAACAAAACAACAATGGAGATTTCACCTGCGATGAATTTGGAGGGACATCAGTCTTGGACAGCTTCGGGATTACAAAAATTAGTCTTCTCAACACAAGAGTTGTCCCCAGAAAGCTCTGCTCTCTCCGCTCACAGCTCAGAAGACCACGGTGATGAGGACATACACATGCTGAAGAAGAGTTTTGTTTGTGTCCGTCATAACAACAGTGAATTTGCAGAAGCTGTGTGCTTACAGGAGCCTCAGCAGTCAGTCTTTCCCAGTGCAGCACCCCTGGACCCGAGTCCACTGACCTCAGCTCAGCTTCATGAAGCAGGCATTGTGTCCACATCACCTAACTGCTGTTCGCTTCCTGTTCCTGTTGCAGAAGGACAGTCAGACCAGGTGGTTCACAGTCATCCTGGTCAGATAGTAGACTTGAGCTCCGACTGTGTAAAAACAGACTTCAAGAGGTTAGAGCCAATCACAAATGGCCATGTCTTTATGCCTCCAGAAGACCCGTGCCCCATCCTCAATCTGGACTCCGCTCCTACCCTCACTGTCCCTGCGGCTGTCCCTGTTTCCGGCCGGAGAGTCCTGGATCTCCCACGCATCGTGAAGTACAAACCGAGCTCCATCACCTTCTCACACTACACCTGTCCCTCCGGAGCCGACGGCCATGCTTTTGTCAATGAGAGTTCTGACGATGGAGAGTCTTCTCTGGAGGAGGAGGAGGATGATGATGATCACGACGATGGTGACGATGGTGACGACGACGATGTGTTCCCAGAACTGCCTCAGAGCAGAGGGTGTCTTGTCAATCACAGACAAAGGAGCACGAGCAAAGACAAGCAGAAGAGGAGAGGCGCCGTGAGTGTCCGAGCAGAAATCAATCACACGGCCAGAAACTGTGGTTATGAAGCAGAGGGGGAAACCAGCAGTAAGGAGGTATGCTGTTATTGATTTAAAATCATCCACTATTATTCAGTGTTGCCCTTGCATTGTAGCATTAATCACATATTAACTAACGTCAAGACATTCGAAGAGATGTTAGGTGGCACAGACCGGAATTTATTCATGTTTATTTTATTTTATTTGTTTATTTGACAAGGAGAGCGCTTATTGAGCAACATAAACTTACGTAATTACTTTAGCGGGACTCTTTTTTTTCTTAATTGTATTTTAATTTCAGTAGACGATTACTCCAAAGAGTAGTATTGCACTTTCATAATGTCGTGGGTCTCATTAGAGAGAGATAAATCCCATAATGCTAATATAATTAATATACACTAAATCATAAATATGCAGAAAGTATTACAGTACACATCTACCAATAAATTATACCACATTATTACTTAAAGTGTGTTAAAGCAAAGAAAATATTTAGAGCAACATTTCAGAACCCTTTACAAATACGCGCATGTGAAATGTCGAAATACTTCATGTGCCCGACACCCATATGTCAATTTATTGCATGCAAAATGCTGTTTCACACATGCTAAATTATTTCATAAGAAACTTTTTGTTCCTTACAAAAAGCACATGTGAAATTTATATTTTCTCGTGTGATGTCACACGTGAAATTCCTCAAAATCATGAAAAAAACCTTGTGTGCTTATTTGTGAATTCATCACTGCTAAATATGCAAATTGTGTTTTTTTTAACATGTGCTTTTTATGGGAAAATTAAATAAAACATTTTAAATAGTCAAATAAAAATAGTTAAAAAGTCCAAAATTAAAGTAGAAAATGAATCCATCAAAGGCACTTAAAACCATGTATATAGAAATGTAGAAAACTTTGTATATCTAAAAGAAAATGCACTTGTATTACTTTGCCTCATTTGGTCCTTTCAAGGAAAATACCACAGTGTGAGAGTCCATATCTGCCGGCTTCCAGCAGCTGACATCATTACACTGTGAGATAATGCATAGTTGGTGTGTTTAAGTGTGTAGGAGCGGAGTACACACTGACTTCACATTTGTACTGGTGAGACACAAATCCAGAAGGAATGCAAACAGCTTCTGCTTTCTCTCCACTCCCTCAACAGGCCGCTGTGTTTTTGACAGAGCCCACAGTCGGCCGTATTAGCACTGAACTTAGCCTTCCATTACCGAACGGCTCTCTTTATCTTTAACAAGTCAAGGCACATTTAAGTCTCTTTTTCACACAACCTCTACCCTGACCTTGGTTGTAACCATCCTGTAACCCCTCATCCCTGCTTTTATATTGCCCTTTTAAAGCCTCATATGAACATTCATAAATATGTTCACATCCATATGTTTTGGGGGGAACATATCCAGTGACACATAACTGTCATCCTTTTCTAAACAGTCTGCAGATAATAGCGCACATGTAAACAGGGCAGAGTGGAGATTAGCCTCTCTGTCTGTGTGCGGGTAAGATGTTGCGGTAATGCAGCAGATTTATTATGTGCACAATGACACTCTGCTCTGAATGAGTTGTTTTGCAAAAGAGTGGAAGAATGCAGGGAATCCAGGGAGCATGTTGTTAATATTATCGAAGGACAGCAGGTCAATGCTGCTCATGCCGTCACACCACAAGCTCTCATCTCTGTTATCATATGGTGGGTGGCGACGTGGGCATATACAGTATAACAGGCTGGGAAGAAAAATGGACTGAAAATAGGAGTAAAAACAAGCTATATTTCTCAACTACATATTGCTTTATATACACACACACACACACACATCATAGAACCACAATCAAATAACTAGGTCAAAAATGAATCTTAATGCGGGGTAGAGCAGTGGTAGATTCCCTGCCTATCAACATGAGGATCGCAGGTTCGAGCCCCCGTGTTGCCTCCATACAGGCACAATTGTCCGTGTTTGCAGGAGGGAAGCCGGATAGGGGCTTATGTCCTGATCGCTGCGCCTCCTCTGGTCATGCAATAAGACAGGCCTGCTCTGTTCTTTCAGTGAACGATTGTAAAGATCTACACAGAATATGTTTACAACTTTTTTGTGTAAATGTTCCACCAAAACAAGTTCCCTCCCAAAGCTATTTTGCAGAAGCACCATCGCTGTGTCCGGGGTTGTGAGGCCGCCCAGGATGATTGTGATTTGGTTTCAGGAAATACAAACAGGCCAGGGAGTTTTTTTCACAATCCAGGAGTGAAAACGCACTGAATCCAGACCTTACTCCAGCTCTGTGGAGACTAATCTTGGATGATACTTTGACTGCATCCTAATAACAACCCCATGCAGTTTGTAAAACTTTATAAAAAAAGAGAAAGTAATGCGAGCATAAAGCCCAATAGTAATAATTTATTTATGCATGTGTGTGAGGGAGTAAAAAGTATGGGATTGTCAGGACATAGAAGATCGAAATGCAGTTTCTCTCAGACCACTATGTTGGTATAAGCACAAAACAACAATGGTTTAAAATACTAGGATAAAAGCAAAATACTATTATTTTTTAGAGTTACAAGTTAAGCTGGGGGTCAGGGGGGAGAATAACAAGGCACAGATCAAGAACAAAAAACTGTAATGACAACAAATAGTGCAAATACAACAAATCAACAAATAGTATATGCATATAGTGCATATGGAAATATGTGCAAATAATATGCCATCCATATTACCTGATATATACAAAAAGTATACAACTCTTAAAAAAATAAAATGACCTGACTGCAGAATGTCCCAACTGGAGCCAGTAATGATTCAACTATAGATGTTTTAGTGTAGTTGTTGATACATTGTGAACATACAAATCCATAATTAAATGTGAAAATATTCAAGTGAGGGAAAGTTAGTGGAGTAGCACCTACAGATGCAGTTGTTAACATTAACCATATGAGGGCACTGTGTGCATAGTGTTTCCACTGTGTGTCATCTCATGACTCCCCCCTGCTTGCATCATTTAACACAACTGTGACTAAATGCCCCTAAAAATACACATTTCTTCACCTATCCTTCCCACTCTACACACAGAGCTGTGGCTGTGTTCAGTTGGTGCTTTGCATCACAGGATATTAAGAGTGTAATTTATTCCTCCAAGTAGCCAGGTAGCCATTGCCCTTTCGCATGACCGGCTGCTACATTTGGATACCTCCATGGTGATCTCTGGCACTCTCTGTGGGTGGCGCAGACTAGGCACGGAGCCCAGAGCTCACACACTTAACTCCTCATTTCCATGTCAAAGCCACTGTGTTGGGGTTCACAATGTGGCCAATTTGCGCTGATAAAGTTATAGTCAGCTCACATTTTGTTGTCCCCAGAAGATAACATTAATGCATTTATCTAACGGATTGACTCATACCAGCTCAGTTGCCATGGCGTGAGGACTTCACACAATTGCCGGGGCCGGATCGAGGGGAAAGGCACGAAGAGATGAATCAAGGGTAGTGTCTCACTTGAGCGTCAAGCCCTCTCTGGAATTTGTCTCATTCTAAGTAGAAGTGCCCACATTCCTGAGCAGCACCTTGTGGGGATGTCACTGAAAAGAGACAGTGTGAATGTGTTCCACATTTGGCTTGAGCATGTGCCAGAATGGGGGCATCTGTTTCTTGCATTTGTGTTTGTCTGACTCCAGGGGTTAATTAGGAGTCCAGCTCGCAAAGATCTTCAGCTTCTTTCATTTCCTTTTCTCGTACAAAATACATTTTCAGTCATTTCGTGTAGACTTTCAAGATTTTCTTTGACACATATATCTTTTAAGATTACTGAAGTTCAGCTTTTTGCTCTGAAGAGTTAAATCGGCTTTTCACGCACAAACATACACGATGGGACCACTGAAGCTACAAGTGAATTTCTTGTTCATGAAGATTTCAGCAGGTTTGGTGCTTGTCATCATAACAGCTTAATTCCAGATGTTCAAGTCTATACATAATATCTATAGACTCACTTTTGAACAGTTTGGTCAGTCTCTGTCTGGAATGTACACCCACTGAGGACTTGTTCAGAATTCACGTGAATTTTTTTCTTTCATTTGCAAACGCTTCTCGTTCCTTTTTAATTCGGTGCTTAAAGTGGAGCTGGGAATGATGTCACACCCGAGTAGTGTTTCAGTACAACGAGTTGGAAAGCCATTATTTCACAGGGTGCCTTTGTTAGCAATACCAGTTGATAATAATGCACTGTAGCAACATGTCCACAGATAGAAGTCAGACAGTAGTGTGTGTGTGCGTGTGTGCGTGTGTGTGTGACTCATTTAACGAGACACAAATAAGACAGAAGTGCTAATAAACAGTATATGACTAACAGCTTTCACTACTGTTGATGCACGGATCAGCCATCTTGGATTTTGAGTTCAGGGTTGATGATGCTCTCCCGACTTTCCAAGATGTAAATCCAACTTCAGGAGATGTTCCAGTTGAAATTTCCGACTGGGAACTCAGAAATTTAAATGGAAACCACCATAAGACAACCCAGTTTGTTTTTTTGTTGGCTGCCCAGATCAGAAAACATGGGATCCAACAAGCCATTCCTATTCGGCTCCCCTTCCGATGTCACATGCAGGCTCATTAGAATGACAGATCTGAGTATCTCCACCCACGGCGAGAACTGCCTTTGCAAAGGTGCACCATATTTTTCACCATATTTTATCAGAGCAGACTGGGCTTTTCGGGAAGGGGGGCTTAAAGAGACAGGCGCTAAAACGGAGCGTTTGAACACAGGTATATTCAGACAGTTTGAGAAAAATAATGTGTTTTTTGAACATTAAAGAATGTAAAGATGTTCTAATCAAAACCCAAAATACAAGTATGCACTGAAATGAACATAATATGTACCCTTTAATTAATTTTACAAAAAGTTTTGGCTACATTGATCTCAGGATGATAAAGTGGAACGCAGCCATGTATATGTTGTATGTTCCTGGTTACAGGTCATTTTATAAATTATTAGTGTTATAACCATATAACCAACCATATCACAATCATTTTGTCACAGCTTGTAGGCTTGTAGGTGTAAGTCTTTTTGTGATTCACAGAAATGTATCTAATTACAATGTAGAAATAAGTCTTCAAATCACACAAATGTCCGCACTGCTGACAACTTTATGTCTCTGATTCCATAAATAGTATCTTATCATTAATCTGCGATGACACTCTGATGCTCCCCAGGGAATATCTTGCAAAGATGGAAACAGAAACTGCAAAAGTGCGTAGGAGGATTTTCCAGGAATCATGTCTTTGAACTGGAATCGTATTATAAGGCTTACATGGAGAGGAAAGTTTGAGCAAAGGTCCATCTACAGTATTCTTGTCTCTCTTATCACAGGGGTAGCTGGAGAGTGAGAGTGGATGTTCACAATTTGTTTTTCATCAGTCTTAAGTATGAAAGTGTGTAAAGGCCTTTTATTTGTTAAAGCAGACACAGAGTATTGAGCTGTGTAAACATACTGATCCCATGTCAAACCTTTTATATTCCCTGGTCATAGCAGAGAAGAGAAGCTTTATTTTTTCCTCCCGGTGACCCCAGGTGACCCCCCAGGCCTCAGAGGTCAGCAGGGGAGATTTAGGTCATTCCTGAGGGATTGAGTGTAAAAAGGCATTTTCTCCCAGTCGTCAGTCAGCTGACACTGGGTGGTCAGCAGGGTGTATGGACCGTCTGGTGTCTGGTCCCCTAATTCCTCACAATTTAAGGAGAATGCCATATAATATAAGTCTGTCAGTGCCTTAAGTTGTAAAATAATTCATATGTTTCATGGAGAATGATTTTCATGTTCACAACTGTAGAAGTATATTACTGACATATGCCAAATTATGGCATATTTACAGTAGTGCTGGGCGGCTACCAGTTTTAATTTCCCATATGATATGAATTTTCCATATACCTCCATACCGGTGCATAGCTGAAACAAATTGCTGTAACTCTTCAATAGGCAGCAAAATATCTAATATTGTTCTCGGCTAAGGGACCCGTTTTAACTGCATACCCTTCATACTAACAGTTATTACTAACTCTCAACTCTCTTATTACTAATTCACAACTATCTTTAACAGGGCAAAACACCATACCACACAACAATTTGTGACACAAACAATTTATAACATTAATAACTGTACATTTACAAAATGACACTGCAGAACGGCATGTTTTTATATTGTATCTACTCATGACAATAAAATAAGCCACTATAAACCTATAATAAGGCCAAAAAACAAACCGCCAGAATCTTAAAAAATACCATGATACAAATTGTTTGGTCATACCGCCCAGCACTAATTTACAGAGACGTATGTATAAATTCACAAATGATTACAAACACTCTCAAAATAGATCACAAGGTTTGTCTGTCCTCATTTGGACTCCATTTTTCTCTTTTCTATTTTTAGTCAACCCACAGTAAATCAATGAAAATACTAAAACAAGTGTCATACTTGTTTCAAAAAGTTCATCAAAGCCCTTCTGGCAGGAGGCACACCCTGTCCAAGACACTGGGGGGGTTTCCCATTAGAAGATTTATTGAGGAGTCCCTTCAATGAAATGATTGTGTGTTGAGAGGCTTGATGTTATAAATGGAATAATGACTTGATTTAGAAACGACCGGCAGTAATCAGGGCTCCGTCACAGTTTTTAGTGAAAGGAATTTTAACAGTCTGTGTAGGACGTTTTTAAATTAAGATGGAGTCAATCAACATTAAAGGACTGTTGACTGTAGAAGCGCATAGACGTAGCTATCTGTTATGTCATCCAGAGGTTTCTGAGGGGACATTCTGAAGCCTGGAGTTGGGTTTATCACATGATGTTATCTCTGTAAAAATGTGAGCAATGTAATGAACCCGGAGTGGAATTCAGTGGAATGATCGAGCAGTAGCCACTGTGACTCTCTTGAGAGAACTTAGGGAGTTTCTCAATTACATTTTTGAATATTTAGATCATTTGCTTTATTGGATGGTTATTGTTGAGGATCAGAAATATTGTAGATGTTGTCTTCTGATGTCAAATTCACTTTTGTGCAAAGATACTGATTCTATCTACGAGTTGATGACCGTGATAATCTCAACACCTTCCTTTAAATTCCCTTATTTAGCATTCATAAGAAGTCTATAAACATTTAATAAATGTTTATAACACTTGTAAACAGACATAAGTGTTCAACTTGCCTGTGGGCACCTGTAACTGCTGCCTGGTGTATAAACACATAAGGAAAGACAATATAGGAAACACATATAAAATAGAATGTCTTCATAGGAGAAGTTATAATTGTTGACTATTACTGTACATTAATAAACACTTAAATATATAATTATAGCTGTGTACAACTGTATTATAGTGTGTTATAACCATTTATTAAATGTTTATATACTGCTTATAGATGCTAAATAGGTGACTTAAAGTAAATTAGTCTTCCTTGATCCAAAAGTTCAAACTATGGGGCAATTAGGCCTCCTCCTATTGGCCAAATTTCTCCGTTGGTGCTGGTTAATGGCATACAGTCCTAACAGACTGGGATTCTTGAAAATGCTCTATGCACGCACGCACGCGGTGCTGCTGTTGAAGAGCAGCATGTGACCCTCTCCAGGATCAACAATGTTAATTTATGCTTTGGTGACTGAGGTGTATCCTGCTGATTTATGAGGCTGGAGCTCCAGATCCTCAGACACCTCCTGTCTGTGTGAGGATGGTCTATTTATAAACACGGTGTGTCTGGAGAGTAGTGAAAGCCGGTGCAGGGAATTCCATCATGCTCTGCATGGCACACATGTCTGGAGCCCTCCTCCTTTGCTCTTTCACCCCGAGACACGGCAGAGGAGATCACATTTCCATGTGTGGCAGCAGTGAAGTCCACTGATGTAGCGTCTGCAATTTACAAGATACTTTTTTGGGTTTGCCTGTAACTCTTTTTGAGTTTAGGGCAGTGTGGTAAATCAACAGATACTCCCGCCTTACACGAAAGCTCTCATGTGTTAAATAATTCTGGCAAGGATGACAGGCAATTACTGGACTAATTTTACCCCCGATTTCAATTATTTTTTTACTGCAGGTTTGAGAGTCAGATTAAGGAATTAATTTTTGATTTTGATGAAGTTTAGCTGAAGCGTATAATTAAGATACGAGGCAATTCTGATGAAATGTCAGCAGCTCAACTTGACATTAACCTCAAATGAATCCCTGAAAACTTGTGTGTCATCCTGTAAGTGTGTGTGGCCTACGTGACAATATGTGTGTGTGCATAGTTGAATTTTCCATGATGGAAAAATGCTGAAATGTTGGGGGGAAAAATCTGAAAATGTGAATAGAACAGCACCTGAAAATTGCGCTAAAATCTGAAACGCAACATGAAAAATGTGGTTAAAATACAAGATTAAGAATAAGAATGCGATGATAGTTTTTGCGCAGCTTTTTATTATGTCCTACTACAGATGGAAAACTAGTAGCTAAATTAGCATTTTTTTGTTAAATATGAATAAATGTAAATATACTAAACTAAAAATAAACAAAAGGTTTTAAAATTCTTCAATTCATGATAACAGAAAAAAAAACAGATTAAAGAAGACTATTGTGCTCAGATACACACATTTAGCAAACAAACCCTGAAAACTGGGATAAAACAAGACCCATAAAGTGTATCAACATGCTGCTATTGGCTACATCTTTGCCTCCATACTCTAATAGCAGCAGTAGCCTGTCTTCACTTAAACCAGTGTTCTCTGATTCCCCACAGGAGTCTCCGCAGGTCAAGTCTCCCTGGTCAGAGTCAATGAGCCAGTTGATGAGGAAACTGGACCAGCTTAATCTCGACATAGAGGAGGCTCTGAGTGCAAACTCCTCCCCCTCCCACACCCCCTGCACCACCCGCAAGAAACAGGTGAGAGTGTGTTCACACAGCCTGGCATCAGTTAACACAATACATTCTGATGGTCCCTGATACTTTGATATAAACACAGAAATTAATTGTGTTATAAATAGAGCTGTGTATGTATCGTTTAAAAAAGACGAGAAGTGCCGGAATTGCATAACTAATAGAATTGCTGTAAGCGGTCATTTTGATAAATACCCAATTGAGAGATTAGTGCATTTATTGTGTTAGGATATCTTTAAAAAGAAAACACGAAATAACACCAAAATGTACATTTTAGCAAGTTTAATTATACATTTGGGTAGTTATACATTTATCAATATATCATCATAGCCGAGTAAACCGTGATTATTTCATATATTCACACTATTATTTTTTCACTGTTGAAGTTTCTCTGACAGAGACAGTGATAGTTGCTAAGCAACCAAGATGCATCATCAACTGCGCAAAAGATTAACAATATCTACAAAATGACATGCGGTCAATATAACCGTGTATGGCCAGAATATAATAATTATTAATAATAATAATCTGATTTTCTTTGCCTTTTGTGTAATTTATATGAAAGCCATTTTAAAAAAACAGACACTTTTAGGAAAAGTCAGGAACCAGCAGGATTGTATTTTTTATTCAGCAAAGTT